>VWYH01008149.1:8723-26936 GCA_013399365.1 Pampusana beccarii | reverse complement strand
AAGAGAAGAGAAGAGAAGAGAAGAGAAGAGAAGAGAAGAGAAGAGAAGAGAAGAGAAGAGAAGAGAAGAGAGAGGAGGACACTAGCTGACCTGGTAGGTCTGACGGTTTGAAGGAATGCTTTTAACGAAGAGCAGCTCGAGAACTGCAGCTGGATCACAGGAAATACTTCAGAAATGGTGGGAAACAGCACAAGGACCCCAGCTCTGTGCTCCCTTCAACAGCGTGTCCCTCTGTGCAAAGGGGTGCCGGTGTCACCGCGGGACACAGCGGGGCTGGCACCAGCTCTTGGCACCGACGGGCGCTGGGCTCTGCTCCCGGCGCTGCCCGGCACACAGGGAGAAGCTGCCCTGCAAAGAGGCGTTGGGTTTTGGTTTGGTTCTTTGTTTTTTCCCTGGGGAAGCGGCCGAAGTTGGACTCTGTGGTACCTGGCTTGTTGTCACCTCGGGCCAGCTCCAGTAAAACGTATCAGCGATATGTTGTTGGTTAAACGAAGGCTTTCCCTCTGCCAGACTGCAAAAGTATCTGCGTGGTGCGAGTCATTCTGCCAGAAATAGACCCTAAACGACCAAAAGCTTGTTGCGCTGTGTCAGGAATAAAGTTTGGACAGGAAACAGGGTTTCTTTTGGCTTCAGCAGGCAGGGTGAACCCCTTGTGAAAAGAACTTGCGATTTCAAGTGGAAAGTGGGGAAGGAGGGAAGAATGTACAAATAATGCCAAGAAGCAGACTCACTTCTCTGGCACAAAACCTGAAGAAATCTTTCCAGCTGACAGTGGGGGACCCAAAAACAACGTGGTGGTCAAAAGTGAGTAAACCGAGCTGTCTTGTCACTCTGGTTAGCATGAGTCACTTCCAAGTGGATTTTGAGGACCCTACGGTATGTTTTAAAATCCCTTCTGGGTGACAAGAGCAAGAACAAAAAGCAGATTCTGAGTTTGCAGCCGCACGTATTCATGTTTCACTGGTGAAAACAAACAGAAGGGGCAGATCTTTTGAACGCGGGTGTAGGTGTATACAATGAGCTCATGGAGGTCCAGGTGCAGCTGTTATGGAAACATTTGATATTGCAAAGTTCCTTGAACTTCAAATGCTGGTGCTTCTAGAAAGTGTGTTATTTAATGTAAACATAAATACCAGGCAAGCAAGGGAACTGCTCTTTATGGCTTGGGAAGCCACGTGCTTTCTCAAGGGTCAACACGATTAACTATTTCATACACTGTGCACACAGGAAGAGGGGTTTAAGGGTGACATTATCCCTCTGCATGAAATTGTGACGACGTTGCTCACGTGCCCAAAGCCGCGCTTGAGCTGTCCTCTGCTTACAAATCATAACCCGTCCTGAGGCTGGCCCGGCCGTTTCTTTGCAGAACTCATCGGGGATTTTCCTGCCTTCGCACCCCGGCACTGCCTCTCAGCGCTGACTCAGGAAGGTGTCAGACGGATGTGACGATGTGATGTGGTGTGATGTGATGTGATGTGATGTGATGTGATGTGATTGATATGTGATGTGATGTGATGTGATGTGATGTGACGCGATGTGACGCGATGTGACGCGATGTGACGCGATGTGACGCGATGTGCTGGCGCGCAGGGACGTGTGGTGGGGAGGGATGCCCCGCTGTCCCTCGCTGGTTTCCACGTGTGCAGGCGCTGCGCTCCCTGCAAGAAAAGCCGGACTTCGTGTCCATGAATGTGTGTCTTGGGTGGGGAAATTACTTCGGTTCAAGCTAAGCAAAATATTAGTACAGTATTGATAAGGAAGACAGGCCTCCCCCTGCACTCCGAATTCATTTGTCTCAACACTGTAAAGCAGTAATTCATTTTTTTTCACTGTTTTGTCTCCTTTTAAAAATGATTTCCAGCTTTTAGCAGGCTCTGAAGTTGATAAAGAATTAAGGCATAAATGGTCTACCTTTGTAGCGGTGCTAAGTGTTGGGGGCTTCAGCGTCGTTTAACGTATTTGTAGGGCAATTAAGTGACAGACAGCTGGTCAACAAAAGTGCAGATCAAACTCGACTATCTGTAGGTGTTTGTCTTGTAAAATGCAGACAAAAAATCTCTTCAGATTTTACAGGCTGTGTTTTACACTTCAGTTTCCAGTATTAAAGACAACTTCTAACAAATATTGCCTAAAATTCTTACATTCTCGCCTTCACTGATGTATTTAGATCCTGAAATGTATTGATCATATCTCTTAAGATCCTTTGTGCCGGACCAGCAATAAATTACCCTAGGTCAAGTTCTGTTTATGCAGTGGGCCGCTCTTGCAGAATTACCTTCTTGACTTAATAGCTTCCTTTTGGGTGACATTTCTGCCAGAGAGAAGACAAATTGTCTAAGGTCAGCGTGCAGCTCAGCTCGCAGTGTAGGAGGAAATTGTGGCGGACGGGTTGAACTGGGTCGAATTGCAGCGGGTCTGGCGGGCAGCACCGGGCACGGCCCCCCCGCACGGGTTCGTGCTCTTGTTTGTCCAGTTCGGGCTGTTGTTGAGCCTGGCGCGTTGAACTGGCGTGGTGGCGACGGACTAGGCCAGCCCCGCGCTCTGCTGGCGCGTTCGGCGGTCCCAGGCTCCTGCTGTTGGACCTGGCCGTGTCCACAGTGCTCAGGTCTGTCTGAGGTGTGACACGGTGGCGTTGTCCCTGCGCCTTCCCTCCCAGCCCCTCCTGCCACCTGCCTGGAAATCGCTGCCTTACCGAGAGCCGGGAGCCGCGGCCTTGTGGCCGGGTCTGCGCTCGTGATCGCACAGCGGCCGCGGTCCCGGCGTGTGGCACTGGGGACACGGCCTGCCGCACAGCCCACGGTCCTGCTCCCGGGGAACCTGCTGCCGTGCCTCGCCTGTCTGCATGTGTGTTACATAGAACACACCGTGTCGTACAGAACACATATATATGTTAAATAGGTAAGGTAGTATTTGTTTTATGTATAACAACATATAAACATGCATTGATGGGGAATACTTCCGCTGAATTAACGGCTTTCTGTTGCAAGAGAACAACCAGGGCTGCTGTCGCTGATCAGAGCGGCACCCAGAGCTGTGCATTTTGCGGATGTGCTTGAGAAGCTGAGCTACCCCTTGGCTCCGTGCGTGTCCGACGGGCCCTGCGCGCTGCATCGTGGCCCCCGCAGCCGGCCCTGCGGGGAGAGCGCTCCCGCGGCCCAGGCGTGCGCCCCCTCTGGATGGTGGGCTCACCCGCTCCCCTTGCGAACCCTTCTATTTCTTCCGTGTTCCACAGGAGGAGAAATACAAAAGTCTCCTTTTAATTAAGCCCTTTATCCTTTGAAGTTATTTTTGATTTTTTTTTTTGCATTGGTGATGTAATTTATGTAAATAATCATCTATCTATGAAAGGAGTGTGTCTGTCAAAAGCTAAAATAAAAAACATCCGTCATTTTGAAGTGATTAACATTCTCCAGATGTTTAAATCATCAGATTTCAGGAGTTTCCCTTTGTTGTGATAATGATATAGTATCCAGAACAAGAATGTTTACTTTTTTGTATGGGTCAAACACAGATTTTTCACAATCCTATTAAAGCATGCGGTTTATTGTAATTGTATGTGCAGATGAAAGCGTATGCACTTATTATTATTTCCCTTAATTGTAAACTGCTGCCGGTAATTTTACTGTAAAGCTGAAACAAAAGGAGTGTACTTGAAAGGACCACCAGTGCCACTTATGCGATCAATTTCCAGACGTCAGGTTGTGCAGAGATGGTTATCGGTGCTGCCAGGGGCCGGTGACACGCTGCCACCCTGCGCGCTGCGCACAGGACACGTCGCTGGTGGTGGAGAGTGGTGGATCTGGGCCGGTGACAGTCAGTGACTCTGGGCCGGTGACGGTCAGTGACTCTGGGCCGTGGCCGTCAGGTGTGTTCAGCCTGGGGAGTAAAACACGGGTTCCTCTGCAGTGCCACGGAGCGTGTGGTGACCGGGAGAGCTCTGATAGCCAAGGAAAATGGCCACACACGTACAAAACGGGTCATTTCCTTGCCCCGCTGTAGTCTTTGCAGGTAAACCACCCTGCCTACCTGTGCCAAAGGTAAACCACACTGCCCATCTGTGCCGTGGGTAAACCACGCTGCCCACCCGTGCCGAGGTGCTCGCTGGTGTGACGCCCGCTGCCCTGGGAACACTTCACCAGGTTACAGCAACTCTCGCAGCCACTGCCCTGACACAGCATTCGGGGGAAGGTGCCTGTTGGTGATCTACAAGAATGGGCTGTAAATACAGGTTTAAGAAAGCAAATAATTTCTGTCATTGCATTTTGGCATCGCTGTGCATTCCTTCTGAGTCTGACTAACATGTTTGGGTTTTTTTTCTGGGTAATGCTGAAGCAGATTCTTCCCTTTTCTAAAGTAATTTCTCTTTGTGAGTCTTCCATTACCTCATTCACATCAGCTTGCTAATTGGGCTGAAATACAAGCCAGTTGTGTAGCTCATTTTCCCCTTGATATACTCAACCCTCCAAAATGACTGCTTTGGAAAACAAATGACTGCGAAACAGAAAGTGAGTTACAAACCTATATTAAAATATCTGTTCTGCTGCATTTGCAGTCTCTGGCATTTGGAAATACTGGTTCTGTTGTTTTTACTCTTCCTGGTTTTACACACAGTAGCAGGTACGACCTTTCTAATGCAGCGTTACATTACATTATGTAGCCCAATCTGGCTTCTGCGCTCCCAGGGCCTGTCACACCGATGCAGTCGTGGATTTGGTAGCATTTCAAGGCTAAATCGCTACTTTGAGGGATCTGCCAGCGGGCCACGGAAGTACGTTTTATTTGTTTAGCTGACATAGAGCCTCTGCCTGCAAACGTACTCTGAAGCAAAACTCAGCTATTTCAGAGCAGTAGCAATTAAATAAATAAATATATTTGTTTTAAAGGTGTTTGTGGCTTCCCCCAGCTGGGGGTGTGCGTTTGAGCCCGAAGTGCCTGTGTGTTCTGCGGGATGGTGTCTGCGTGGGGCTGCCGGATGATGGGGGACACGCTGCTCTGGGGACACGCTGCTCCGGGGACCCACTGATCTGGGGGGACCCACTGATCCTTGGGGACCCGCTGCTGTGGGGGGACCCGCTGCTGTGGGGGGACCCGCTGCTGTGGGGGAGCTTGTCCCTGCCCCAGGCCCCGCGCTGTGCTGCACACCCCCAGAGCAGAGGTGACAGGAGACATAAAATGGGATGCACCAGCAAAACAAGCAGTTTCTGGAGGGAGAAGGTGTAAATACAAATTCTTGGCTTGAATCCGGTTCTCAGGCAAACAGAACTCTGAACTGCAGCACCCAGACACCTGTCAGTGCTTTTGGCTGCCTTTGGTCACTTGAGCAAGTCACTTTGTCCCTATTTCTCATGTAACTGCAGGTTTGTTACATGGCCTGGAGTCCAGATGACACCCCAGACAGCTTCAGCTGTCTTCTTTCAGATTCTTACTTGGAATTAGAGTTCACACAATATTTTCGTTCCAACCCCTTCTCTCACACCCAAAAGCCACAAAGAAAGAAAAAAAAAATAAAAGGATGGAAATTTTTTTTTTAAATGAAAGAAAAAGGGTGAGGAAAGAAAGAAGGGGCAGGAGCAGAAAAGACAAACACAAATGCAGTTCGCTTAGAAATATCTCTGCTTTTGATGGAGGCTAAAAGGTGGCAGCTGTGCCAAAGTAGTGGACCCTAAATCGCTGAGCAAAAAAGCCCAGGGAAAGCTCTGATTGCTCCTGGTACAGCAGTGAATGTGCGCTCTCAGCCACAAATCAAGCAAGCTTAAAAAAAAAAAAAAGAGACTCAATCAAGGCAATAATGGCCTCCACTTCACAATCAGACAAGTGCTTCTACTTCAGAAATCCTGCCATTTATGGCTGATTGCTAACCCTGGCCTCATTTCTAATCTAAAGGGCGAGTAATAATTTGGAAAAGGAATTATAACAACTTCCCAACCATTTGGTAAATCGTTATTATTTTAAAGGGGTGTTGGGAGGCTGTTGCTGTTTGTCAGGTATTTTTTCCCGCTGCTGCTCTGCCACTTCCACCAGCCCGGCTCTCACTGCTGTCACGCCAGGACAGTCGTGTACAGCGAACGTAGAAAAGAAAGAAAACCCCAAAGCGGTGCTCAGGTGCTGGGGCTGCGGTGGGTTCCACTGCTGCGCAGGCACACGGGAGGCGCGGGGGCTCTTCCCTGGGGGAGCCGCGGTTCCCCACAGAGGGGGTCCCCACAGAGGGGCTCCCCATGGAGGGGTTCCCCATGGAGGGGCTCCCTATGGAGAGGGGCTCCCTATGGAGAGGGGCTCCCCATGGAGGGGCTCCCCATGGAGAGGTTCCCCATGGAGAGGTTCCCCACGGAGGGGCTCCCCGTGGAGGGGCTCCCCATGGAGAGGTTCCCCACAGAGGGGCTCCCCGTGGAGGGGCTCCCCATGGAGAGGTTCCCCATGGAGGGGCTCCCCATGGAGAGTGGTTCCCCACAGAGGGGCCACTGCGCACCCTCTGAGTCCAGGGCTGTCCAGCCTGGCGGAGCTGACGCTTCTCTGGTGTCAGCCCACCTGCACTGCCCACCTGTACCAGGCAGCGTGGTGAGGGACGATATTCATCACTTACCTGATCAGTTATCCTGGTGGGAAATGCAAGTTATGTCAGTCTAGAACCCTGAGACCTTAATTGTATTTATTGCACTTGTTTTCCTGCTTCAAGTTTGCAGAACTGCCTATGTAAATATCTCAATATTTATGTAAATATTTCTTTAACCATCTTCTGCAAGTCTGCTGTGATTTTCACCTATGCGTTTTCTAGGAAGAAAACACTGAATCACATCATTCAGTCGGTGAACCCGGGGAGTGGCACCGTGCGCAGGTTTGTCTGGTGCCTCTGTTCTAAATGACAAAGCGTTTAAAAACAGATGCAATGTGACGCAGAGAAAAAAAAAAAGAGGGGGACCTGTGCACAGCTTCACCCGGGTTAGCTAATCCTGGTGAAACTGTGATTGGGTTTTGATAAGAGCAGGTATTTGTGATCAAAATACTCCTTATTTTAGTGAACAGAGGACAAAACAGGATGCCATCATTTCCCTCAGGGGTGTGATATGTTTTATGAACGAGATGATCGGTATGTTTTGGAGGATGGCAATATCTCATTCACTGACTTGAGAGATTAACACAGCAACAGATTTAATGCAGCATTATGTGCCTTATCTCTGGTTTGTGTTGTGAAGATATCTGTTGCCAGTTATTTAAGTCTGTATTTTAAATATGATTTGGAGAGAGTGATTCAAAAGTTTTCTGTGACCCAGTGAAATCTGAACTACTTATTGCAAGACAGAAAGTATAATGCTTCAATCAAAATAACAGCTTGGAATGTGTTTTATTAAATGGAGTTCATTTAATATTGCCCCAGAGTGCTGTGCATTTGCAAGCACATTCTTGAATTTTCAATTTCATATCTAGGTAATAGGAATGAAGGGAAAGCAGTGGCTTGTGATATTGCACACTGCGGGCAGGCTCTGGCCCCACGCCGTCCCCGTGTGTATCTTGAGGAGTGGCAGGTCCCCGGGTCTGCTCTGTCATTCCGAGCTGAAGATGGTGCAGGGAAAACACGTATTAACAGATTCTGCACAGAACGCTACACAAAATTCTGCTGTGTTTCACTTTCTCATTGCTGCTCTATTTCTGCAATATTTCTGACGTGGGTGTGTTTTCAGTGGCAGAAAACAAAACTGGGTTCAGTCTCAGCGCGATCGAAGAAAATTCTGTCTAAGTGGTGCTACTGAGGGATGCAAAATAATGGAAAAAAGTAGATTACATGCAGTAACTCTGGGCGCATTTCACTTGTAAATATTCCTTGATTTTTGTCAGCAATGTTATGCAAAAAAAAAGGGCAGATTATAAATGAGCAGTATTGTCAGCTTAACATTGATACAGAACTGATCACGAAAGGTGATAACTTCTTAGAAAGCAATGGCATCCGTTTATATCTCTATTAGTGGAAAATCGTGGTAATTCCAAGGAAAACAGGTTTTTCCAGTCCAGCTGTTCAGTATTTCAGGAGTTTCAGTGGCTCCTACCGCCAGAACGCAGCAAATCACAAGAACCCGTTTTGCTCTTCCGAGGGTGAGTGAGCGGGCCGGGCTGCGGGGATCGCGCTATCTGCGATAGCTGCGGTACCGGCGATAGTCTCTGTATCGGCGATAGTCTCTGTGTCGGCGACAGTCTCTGTTTCGGCGATAGCTGCTGTGCCGGCGATCATCCCCGTCCCTGCCGGGCGCGTTTCCAGCCCCGCGGACGAGCTGGTGTCCCCCGGGTCGGTGGCTCCGCGGGCCGGGCCGGAAAGGGACGGGACACGGTGACATCAAACCCCCTCCGTGGGGAATGACCCCAGAGGATTTCGGTGGGATGCACCGAATGCAGGACGTGCGCGTTTATTCAGATGTCAGCGAGTTAGAGATGCCGGCAGCCTCCACTGGAAGTTCCAGGGTCACTGATGAAACTCTTTATTGCAGAACCGGGTTATGGGCATTTCTAGTATCAAAATCACAAGCATCGCCAGCCCGATACTCCACATTTTCTGAGGCTGCCGGCGCATTTCACGTACTGCGGACAGATGTGTTATTGCTGAAATTCCTGACACGCCAGCAGCGCAGCTCTGCCCGCTGAGGTCGCTGCGTTCCCTGCGGGTCAGAGGGGGCTCAACCGGGGGGCTCAGCCCGGGGGAGCGACGGGGCCGGGGTCGAGGGGGGGACGGGGAAGGGATGGAGAGGGAAGGGGCCCTCCGTGGGCACAGGCGGGGCGATCCGCAGGGTCTCTCCGGGGGATCCGCAGGATCTCTCCGGGGGTCCCGCAGGGTCTCTCCGGGGGAGCCGCAGGATCTCTCCGGGGGTCCCGCAGGGTCTCTCCGGGGGTCCCGCAGGTCCCCGCTCGGGGGGCTCCGCAGCCGGCCGCGCTCGCACGTTCCGCGCCCCCGGGCCGTGCTCCCGCCGGCGGCGCGGCCCGCGCCCCTGTGATGCAACAAAAAACCCCAAACCAACCACCAGAAAGGGTTGGAAACTTAGCAGTGACTAAAGGAACAGAACAAACACCTGGGAACCTGCACTGTACACATTATTGCATTTCCTATATAATATTAAAATACTGTAAAATTGTACTTAAAAGTTGTTTATTTAGAGAAATGAAAAATCCCATTATTTTACACTTATAAACTGTCACGCGCTGTCAGCTCAGGTTGTTTCTGACCCGTTTCGCCACCTGAAAACCCTGCAGGAGAGGGGGTCTCTAGCTCCGCCGCGCCGGCCGCGCCGCACCCGTCCCCGCACTGCGGGGATGCGGAGCAGAAACGGCCGACGGCTTCGGGCCTGGGGGGCTGCCGGCCGGCGTCCAGCGGGCAGGGGGACCGCACAGGTAAACCGGCAGATTGTCGGCTTTTAGGAGTCTTCTTCAAAAAAATCTAGTTACAGTAGCTGTAAGACTTGATTACAGCGCTTTTTGAGGAAAGGAATTATGTTCTTTTTGGTAAAAATTCTGTTGGTTTTGAGAAAAACGTTTCTCTTTTCAGAAAGAGAAAATGAAAACAGAATAAGATTTGTTTGTGGGGTTTTTTGTTTGATTTTGTTTTGTTTTCCTGTTTTATGTTTGTGTGGTTTTTTTCACCCATACAAAATTGACCAAAGTATTGTATCTGTTCAGTTACCATAAACAAACTGCACCAGGGAGCAGAATAAAAGCTTATGTAAATTTCTCTACGGAATTCGGATTTTGTTCTCTGTTTTTTAAAAAGAGCTGAAGATACTCTGATCTCGATGTCCAGGTATAATAATTATCTGCTGTTGTCACACCAGAGCTGGCGAGTTTAATACAGGCTTTACTTTCTCTTGGTGTAAAGAAGCTAAGCAGGCAGCAAGGAAAACTTAGGCATGTGATCATCTATTTAAAAAAAATACTCAAATTGCCTTTCAAAGTTTCTTTTAAAAAATGCATAGTGTGCTGCACTGGTGTTATTTTCAACTGTTGGTAGATCAGAAGTTAAGCATTCTCCTTAATATCACATTATGTAAAATCAAATCGACAAAATACCGTAAAGTAATTGTGTATATTCAGTAAACAAATTACCAAAGAGCTTTGAAAACTCCAGTGCATGATATATTTAATAGTATAAAGTTATTTTTTAAAATTTATACTAAATTTTATACAATTGCATGCCGTTAAATGCACATTCAGGCAAATTCAGGTAAAGCATTAACAGGAGGGGTGGCTCAGAACTGGTACCCAACCCACCCTGAGAGTTTCACCCGGTGTGAAAACAGCGGCTCCCGCTGCAGGCTGGTGCTGTGACTGTGCAGTTCTCGTCAACCCAGCCAAGTACCTGCATCTCAGAGGAAGAAGCCCTTTCAAGCAAATACTTGTGCTTGTGACACTCGTGATTTCCGTGTAAAGAGTTGTCTCGGTGCATCAGGCCGGTGACTCCCAGGCTGATGTGCCCCTGGATGCCGGTTTGAGCACAACTGGCTGAGGTTTGGCTCTGATCTGGGGATTGAAAAGTGATTTTCTGGTATGGATGCTGACTGTTATGGGTGAAAAAGATGACTAGTTACCAGAGTGAATGGATACATCTGTCTCCACAGAAACAGCTGACTGCAAAGTGAATGAACCTGCAGTTTTAAATGTTCCAATATTCTAACATAGCAAAAGCAAATAAGAAAATTGGGCTGAAAATACGCTTTCATTGATTAAGTGGCTAAGCACGCATACTAATGGTAAAGATTTGCCAATTTTAGGACTCTACTTGCTTATCAGTAATTTTTTCTTGCGCAAGGAACCCCAGAACCACCTTTCCAAAGGCTGCTGCCTCCTGTTGCCTTTAGCCGAACAGTGCAGTTTGAGTGCAACAGGGCTCGTTACAGGAGCTGGAAATAAAGCACAGCTCGACACGGTTCATCTCAGACGAACATGTGAAACTTGGGTGAGGCTGGGAGAAGCGCGGTGAGAAAAGAAGCACGTCCTGGTGAGGCTGCGGGACCAGGGAACAACCGCAGCATCACCCTCTGAAACCTCGTGGGGGGTAAAAATTCAGAAAAACCTTGTAAAAACTGCTCAATATTTTAAGCACCGAAGTAACGTGTTTCCCTAATCTTCCACTGAGAATCATGCCACTGTTTATTTTTCTTGTTCTAGGGTCTTGGGTGGGTTTTTTGTTTGTTTTTCTTTTCTTTTTTTTTAACTGTACGAGGCCCCTAACAGTCTTCAATAATTGGAGTTAACAGGTATAAAGTAACAAGCTGGCAATAGTTAGGATAACCTCTCTAGGTCAAGACTGTCAAAAAGTCTTCCTGAATTTGGCATCATTTTTAAGAGGAACGTGGGATCGTATCACACATCAGTTCCTGACAAACTGTATTACTAAGAATGTAAATCCTGTACATGCTGTTACATACTGTAGAGGTTTGAGCCATTATTGTAGGCTTTGGATTGAATTAAAAAAAAGAGAAGCTTCCCAAAAAATGCCATAGTTGCACTGAGCACTAGGAAAGGGCCTCCCTGTCCACAGCCCCCAGCTCTGCCCGTGGGCGCACACCGGGGTCCTGGTTTACCCCCAAAGTGGTACCTATGCCCCCAAAGTGGTACCCGTGCCCCCTCGCCCAGCTCACGCAGGCACCCTCGCGGCTGTGGGTGCTCAGGGGTCGCTGACCTTCTCTGAATGCCAGGACAAGCCTCCTCCGTCTGAAAACCAACTGTGGGCTGGGCTTGCAGCCTGATCCGGTTCTTCACATCTCTGCATTTCCAGTGCTGAATTTTCTCTTCCTGCCTGTGGCACAAGATCACAGCACCACGAGGTGCATGGAACCTGCTGATGGTCATGAACCACCGCTGCTAACGGAGCAGAGCCAGGCCTTGTTAGGACTGCCCTAAACGCAGAAGACGGTAACACACAGCGCCGGCCCTGCCGTGCCGGGCTGTGCGGCAGCAGCTGCCCCGGCAGCGCCGCCCCCTCGCCAGGCCAGACCCGCACCGGCCTCCCGCCCGCGCCGCCACCGCTGCCGAGATCCTTCGAGCCCCCGGGAACGGGGTGAGGCTGTAAGGCACTAACGCAAACAACCAACACAAGAGGCTCAGGTTTACTTTTTTTGGCATGCCCGCTACTGAAAACCCAGCCTAACATGTCTTTCAGAATCTATTTAAAGCCCACGATTACTTTTCTCTTTGGCTGCCACCTAGTATGTCAAATTTTTACAGTGGAATTAAAATGTCCCCAAGATATAGGCTTCCGTAACAGAAACAACGACCCACGTGAACTGGAGTTACTGTTCCAAATAAACCATTTCCCTCAGTCAGGGCCTCGTGTGGCGTGAGCCACCACCAGCCCTGCAGGGAAGGGCTCAGAATTCATTGTTGCTAAGGTTTACAAATCCACCGTTCCGAAAAGTACACGAGTATGGAGCGACTCTTCCCATGGTACAATACAGCAATGCACAAACGATCGCAGTTTTACATTTTTTATTGCGTGCCAGTGTCCTTGGCCCAGCAGAACAAACGCTGCTGCAGGGCTGTGCTGACCTGCCCGGCACCGGCACCGGGACCAGCACCGGGAGCAGTGCGGGCGCTGCCCACCCCAACCCGAGCAGGAGCTGGCGCGAAGGTGCAAACACATAACACGGAACACACGGAGGCAGCGGGGCCGGAGCGGACACAGCAACGCGCAGCAAAGCGGCCCCAGCTGTGCGCCCATGGGGCCCGGTGCGCACGGAGCAGGACGCGCTGCTGCTCCTCAGGGGGCTCTGCGCCTCCGTGCCCTTCGACAGGCCACCAGCACTGCCAGACACTGCTTCGTGGAGTTCCTGCAGGGGGGAAGAACCTCCAAGGATAACAACCCAGCTTTCAGTTCCTCTGCTCTGCAAAATATCAGAGGGCCTAAACCCAGCATTTGGACGCGAAATGCTGCCGTGGAGAACGTGGCCAAAGGCTGCAGCAAACCAGTTGTTTCTGTGGTAACTGACAGAGTAAAAGATTGTTCATTCAACGGTGCTGTTAAAAAAAATCCCAAAACATTCTAAGGTTTTGTTCTCTGTGCTTCTGTGGCATTAAACATGTTCACAGTCCTGCTCAATTACCTTTTTGTCTGGTAAGGGTCCATGAGAGGGTTACTACTTAGAGCAGTATTTATATCTCTTACAAAGAGCATTACAATTATTCAGTTTGCAATCTGCTTTCCAGCGCCTCAGTCTGCTATCATGATTTCAGCAAAAGTCTCCAGACTGCTTTCTGTCTCATCCTGGGGCTCCGATTCCGGGCCGTGCTCCCCTGGAGAGCTGCGCACACCTTGCTCTGGGACAGCCTTTCTCTTTCGTCTGTGAACGTAGCCGGAGCGATTCTTCCCCATCTCCTGGGAGGACGAGCTGCTTGCACTGACGGCAGCGTTCAAAGCTGACTCTAAACACTCATAGAACCTACAAAGAAACAACTGTGTAGTTATTATTTTTGTAGGTGTGCTCAGGATCTGCAAAACTACTCTGAGAAACTCCTGCTTTTGTAATACAATCGGAAGGTGTTAAGAGAAGAAAATCGTTGCTAATATTGAAACATTCTAGCCACTTCTGGACGAAAAATGAGAAATACCAGCACGCGTCCTTGTGGATGCCATGCCACTTCTCTCCATAATGCTCACGTTAGGAGGCAATTAGGGGATGTACTCGCATGCCATTAAGACCCTGTTAATCTTACAGAAACCATAAAATGGTATCAGGTTAAACGTCTGATGAAATATGGCGTAAGTGATCAGATGAACTACAATTAGCCATTACTGTTAACGAGAAAGATTTTGGAAGGAAACTGGTCCCAGTACATGTCGGTGCCTCTGATCCTCTCGGGCTCCTCAGCTCTCCCACAGCTGGAGACCAAGGGAATAGCCACCACCCTCAGAAACCACCGCGTCTGGACACCACACACAACCTGTGCTGCAACCTCAATACTTCTGAAATGGTCACTGTGTGAGGATAACAAATGCTGCTACAATATCATCAGAAAAGGAAATGCTACCCGGTAACAAAGACAGTCTGCAAACTCATGTTGTTTATAGGCTTTCGATTAAATAGTTCACAGTCTGCAGACCTCAAAAAGTAACTGAAATTGTATTTGTATTTTAGACTTGGCAGGGGTTGTCTGCTTCTTTTTAACCTAACCTCTCCTATGGCTTTTTCACTTTTGGATTTAGATGTCATGAACAGGGTTGGTGTAATCTAACCAACCTGTTAATCCTCTTGATGTTTTCTTCCATTTTCTGATTAGCTACGTGTATCAGAAATTCAATATATTCTTCAGAGACCATCAGCTTCCCCTTGTGGCACAACGGAACTTCTAAGCAATGAGTGCTGCGGACAGCCTGCAAACACACACAGAATGATTTATCTACAGTAAAGATTTTTAGCTTATGAAGGTTATTTAAATAATACGGGAATTCATTAGAGGAAAAAAACAAACACTTATCCACACAATTGGTTAGCTTGCTGTCAGCTAAAGCAGAAACATATTTCTTTGCTACAGCATGCCCTGTGACAGCTGTGAATCATAGTACAATTCAGATCTTGGCTTGTAAAAAAAACGAAGTTAAGAGTAACGATATGATCTTGTTACATTCCTTAGAGCTAAGCAGAAAAGGTCTTACCATCATGATTTTTCCTCCTCTGCCAACTGTAATACCAGAGTTCCTGAACCCAGAATTGACGGCCACCGAATGCTGCAGAATAAATAAATGTCTTAAACGGGTCTTACACACTTTTACAGCCAGAAATAACTATGGACGGATTGCAGCGCAGCTTATCATCTCAGTCTTGCAAAAAACTTATTTGAAACCATCTCCCCAGATCAATGCAACAACAATGTTAAAACGCCCAAACCCAGGCAGTATCACAAACGGCGCCTGGTTTTCAAAGCACCACAGTCACTGTGGGCTGTCGCATCCCAGCCCGCGGGGTCAGACAGGACACGAACGTCCCTCTGGGCACGGTGTGTTTTACCTGCAGAGCTGGCAGCCGGGCAGCACTTGCACAGCCAGCAGTGCTACAAGAGCAGCTCAAGGCTCCCGCGCTAAGGAATCCTGCCTTCTAAAACGTAAACCAAAGTCTCTGCTAACGGTAAAGCTCTTTTCTTCATCAGCTTACTTCTCCTACCCTGATTATTAAACATACAGCACACCTGGGACTATTCTCAAGTGCTAAAGCTTACTCAGGAGCCAATACTTTGTTCCAGCACGGAACAGAACAGCAATGTGACGTGGTTACCGATGCACATTTACCAGAAGCTGAGCATCTTGCAGCTCTTGACATAGCACATGAAGAACAAACGGTTCAAACTTGAGCACAACGTCACCAGTGGCTTTCTCCAGTGCTGTCATCTGGAAAATACACCAAAATGTTTACATTAATACTGCTAGTGTGCACTGTTACCACCAAAAAAAAAGAGAAAAATAAAATAATAGCTAGTCAGTGTGTGAAACAAGCATTAAAAGTGCAGCAAATGAGTTCCAAGCAATCAGGTTTGTTCTGCTGCTTTTGACTTTTCTATTGCTCACACTACATAGAAATTCTGTTGGTTTCCATTATTCTGTTTGCTAAACTGATTTGGTTTGATAGAAATCCCTTGCAAGACAGACTTTGAAAACCTGAGAAGGTGCACTCCCCTGTTGATTTCTTTGTGCATTCAAAGGAACGGATGCAGTCAGTGCAGCACGGAACAGGACTGCTCTGCTGCCAACAAACCGCAGCAGGCTTTTTCCCTAAACTGTTCTTTAAAATCAAAAACATTTAGTTTCTGAAGCACATTCCTCAACTCCAGAAAACTTCCTGAGGTTCAACAGATTAAATTCATGGCCTAACATACTTGATCACATTTTAATCCCACTTTAAGTAATAATGCATAGCCTACTGCATGAGAGTTATAAAGGGAAAAAATTCAGAGGTTGAAATTAGAGGCATAAACCCACAGGACAAGAAAAAATAAAGTAATAATAATAAAATCCAAGAAATGACCTTCAGAGCCCTCAGTGCTGCCAGCAGACCGAGACGCTAGCGGCAATTCTTCCTGCGCTTGCGGAGTGCAGACAGCTGATGTTCTGCACGGCTGATACCATTTCTCTGCTTTTCTAGGCTATCTTCATGCAGGAAATCTTAAGGGCCGATATTACTCTGTTCCATGCAGAAAGGTCCCTTCGAAGCAGTTATATTACTTACTTAATTGTATGATTATTTAATCATAAGCACTATTTGCCCCCCCTTGTTTGCCTTCACTTGCTTAATTCACAGCACTAAAACATTTGCTATGTTAGCTTGAGAAATTTCAGCTGTTTTCCCAGACTTTGTTGTTTTGTCTAGCCCTTCTCATCTTCCCTGTAAAATGAAAATGTCCAAGCAAATCTTCAGGAAATAATCAAATTCATATGTTTTTTATAGACATGATGGCATAAAAGGAAACTGCTGAAGCAACGGTCTCTACTTCAAACACTGAAAAGTATTTAGATGTGTTTATGCAGCATCTCCTCCGTAAATGTTCTTGTTTACGCTGAAAGCGGGTCTTTCCGAATGGCTTTGCTTGTAATTTGTGCACCGGATTTTAAAACGTGCCCAAGTAAGCAGAGCTGCGCCAGGGCTGACGAGGAACGGGAAGGAGGGACGGTGCAGAACGCAGCGCTGTGCAGCACGACCTCAGCTCACGGGGCTGGCATTTGCGGGCGAGAATTGTAAATAAATTACAAAACAAATATACTACGTTCGTATTGCTGAGCTTGATGTGCACATTGAGGTCAAATGATCTGACCGCTGAAAAGCACAACACACAGCATACGACGTCCTGACTTCCCTTCTCCTTTCCTAAATACCGCACTAGCAAAGCTTTATCATAGAGTATAACAGTCTAAAAAGTAATCAAAGACATTTTTCTTACACTTGCAATTCAAGCTTTTAAAAAAATGCAGTCTACCTATAAAGGGAACAGGAAAAAATCAAACTATTTCCTCTCATAAGTCAGTAACAACCTACTGTGTCCTGCTCAGCCTGAAACTTGCTGATGGAAATTTCCACAAGCTCCGCTTTGCTAGAACACATACTAATGAAGGCAAATAGTTCGGAGATTGGTTTTGGTGCATGTCTGTGAATGTCTGCATAGGGCAAAATGAAATATGGACTGAACGAGACAATTTGGACCTTGTAACTGCTGTTGGGGACAGACAAAGCAGAGAGGTGCACACACAGAGCAGAATGTTTTGAAAGCATACACCCCCCATTATTGTTTTATTTAATTTCAGGGGACTTTCAGATGCTAAATTAAAAATGCAGTAGAAGAGACTCACTGTTGCAATAGTTCCAGGTGTAAATGCAAGGCTGTTAGCATGGCAAGCTGGGCTCAAGACAGTTTTAAACTCAAGACAGTGTTTTTAACTCAAGACAGTTGTAAGGAAAGGGCTTTGAGAAAAATAAAGTAAGAATCACTGTATCTTAGATTTTCAGAAATTGTTCTTTGAAAGACAATCTTCTGCTGCAGAAGCAATAGGAATTCCTGATTTCTTGCTAAGGTACTGTGATGTGGACATTGCGTGACTCCAGACAGTCACAAATTATCCAAGTTTCACACTAGCTGCGTTTGCAACTACACAGGGAACATGGTATTAAGCTTAAAAGCATTCTCTTCAAAGAAGGTCTTACGAATTTATTAAGTAAAACACGTATAGAAATTTTGAAATTAGAGTGTCAGTGCTCCTCAGTAACAGAAATCAAAACCCCAAAAGGTCTTTACGTCTTCCGCGAGGCGTTTCCCGTGGCACCGGGCACACTGCCCTGAGCAAGTACAAAAGCCGCTGTCCCCTTACCACGCCGCCCTTGTCGCAGGTCTCGTGTGTCACCAGCAGCCACGTGCAGCTCTGCTTCTGGATCCCGGCGTCCTGCGAACGGGACAAACGGCTAAAGCGGCACCGGCCCCGCGGGGCCCGGCCCCGCTCCCGCAGGGGCAGTGCCGCGCTGTCAGAAAAGCACGTCCTCGGAAAGCGCACAGACACGCTCACAGAGCGGCGGCTGGGCCCCGGCGGAGCCCCGTTCCCCGCAGACACGGCCGGGCGGGCCCGGGGCCGCACTCACCGCGGGGCCGCCCTGCGCCAGCACGATGCGGCCCGCGCAGGAGCTGGTGGTGCAGAACCGGGCCCGCCCGTTCAGCAGCCGCACCACGGGGGCGGCTCGCTCGTCCAGGCCGCCCCTCCGGCTGCCGTCC
>VWYH01008148.1:169091-188912 GCA_013399365.1 Pampusana beccarii | reverse complement strand
TTTATTTTATTATTTTTTTTTTTTTTTACTTGGGTGCAAAATGCTCTATTAGGGGAAAAAAAAATCAAAAAGTAGGTTTTTCATCTCCCAGTGCCAAAAATGTTCTGCTTAAAGCTTCCCAAATGGGTGGAAGAGTCCTTGGCTCTGGCACCAGAGCTGTAGGGCGGGGGAAATGAGTTCCCGTTTTGTCGTTTGAAAAAGTTGTTTTGATATGAGAAGCAGAAGTGTCGGAATTACCGTAATTGCTTTTTATTTCGGGATGTTTCAAAATGTAGTGACTTGATTTTCAATTTAAAAAAAAAAGGTTATTTTAATTTGTAATGTTGCTTTTTTGCACTTAACATTGGATTTTTATTTTATGAACTAGATTTAATTCATTGGATGTATGTATATATATATATATAAAAACAGTTAAAAAGCAATTGTGTTCCCGTTATTATGAGCTATCTTAAGCGTCCACCTGCTGATAAACCCTAAACCAGGTGAAGCTGCTTTTAAGAAGCATTTGTCTTTTTTGAAACTAAACCTGCTTTCCCAAATCACCACGTGCAATAGAGAACTCTGCAGCCAGTCAGACATGTAGGGCCCATTTCTGGCCATTAACTGATTTGGTTGGATTGAACATCAAATCCTTTAATTGCATTGGATCGACACAGGTAAAATCAGCTTTAGAACACAACCTTTGCTTAATTTATTGGCATGATCATTGCTGAGCGTTGCAAATTCTGCTTGTGGCTGGTTGTCTCACTGGTGAGTCTGGGAGGTGAACGGTTGCTGGTTTGTCTCTGGAGCTGTGGTAACCTGAATTATCTTTGCCCACAGTTTTGTACAAGAGTCTCCGGTGCTGTGAGATTCCTGAAAAGTTCTGCTTTGAAGTGACGGCTCAGGCGTGTGTGGACACAGGGAAAGTTCTGTTTGTGTGGGGGAGTTCTAGTTGTATGTGGCAGCGGAGACGAATAATTGACTTTTATCAGTGACCTCAGGGCGGGTGTTCCCGAAGCGGAGTTAGCGGCTGTAGGGTGATCTGGAGGTGCAGCACTCCAGGAGATCAGCATTAGTCATTCACTCTTGCAGTCCAAGTCTTCCTTACAGTGTCCGCTTGTACCTGACGTGTTTGTTTTACGGCATTTTCAGTTGAGGTTCTTCCACGGGGCTGTTCATTGCAGGGCCGTGTGGCAAAGAAAACCCCTTTGGAGCTTGTTCGCTGTTCCGAGTGAGGCAGATAATTGGCAGCGTCAGGTTTGCGGTTGGACTCAGTGATCCTAAGGGTCCTTTCCAACCAAAACAGCTCTGTGATTGTGGAGCAGAACCAAAGCTGCAGGTGTCCCGGAGCCAGAACTGGGACACTGTGGGTGGGGGAGCTCCAGACCTGCTGCTTTGGGATGGATCGTGGGTCCTTATTTAGTTACAGAGATAATTTCCCATGGAGAGATTCCCTCCTTTCAGCCTCTCACAAAGAAGAGTCCACTGCTCCCCATGGATTTCCTCAATAAATGCTGCTTATACCTAATTTAAAATAAAACTAGTGAAACCCTACAGGAATATCACAAGCTCCACCAACTGACTTTCCTAAACTTGCTCTGCAAACAGAAAAGAGAATGGTGACACCGAGCTGGGAGGAGCTGGGCAGGCTGAGAGCTGGGGGGGGAACATTTAGTGAAATAGAGCAAGGGCAAGTGTAGAGCCTTGGATCTGGGCGGGAACAGCCCAGGTTCCAGTGTGAGTTGGGGAATGAGCTGTTGCAGAGCAGTGTAGGGGAAAGGGAGCTGGGGCCCTGGGGACAGCAGGGTGACCATGAGCCAGCACTGGGCCCTTGTGGCCAGGAAGGCCAATGGGACCTGGGGTGGATCAGAAGGGGTGGTCAGTGGGTCAGAGAGGTTCTCCTGCCCCTCTGCTCTGCCCTGGTGAGACCACATCTGGAATATTGTGTCCAGTTCTGGCCCCTCAGTTCCAGAAGGACAGGGAACTGCTGCAGAGAGTCCAGCGCAGCCACCAAGATGCTGAAGGGAGTGGAGCATCTGCCGTGTGAGGAAAGGCTGAGGGAGCTGGGGCTCTGGAGCTTGGAGAAGAGGAGACTGAGGGGTGACCTCATTCATGGGGATCAATATGGAAAGGGGCAGTGTCAGGAGGATGGAGCCAGGCTCTTCTCGGTGACAACCAGTGATAGGACAAGGGGCAATGGGTACAAGCTGGAACACAGGAGGTTCCACTTAAAGATGAGAAGAAACTTCTTCCTGGTGAGGGTGGCAGAGCCTGGCCCAGGCTGCCCAGGGAGGTTGTGGAGTCTCCTTCTGTGCAGCCATTCAAACCCCCTGGACCCCTTCTGTGTGACCTCAGCTGGGTGTTCCTGCTCCGGGGGGTTGCACTGGATGAGCTTTCCAGGTCCCTTCCAACCCTGACATTCTGTGATTCTGTGGTTCTGTAGCAGTTCTTTGAGGCTTGTGCTGTGTTTCCCGCAGGCCATCCTGCAGCTGGACAGCCCCCGCTCGGCCCGCTCCATGCACAGCTCCCTGCAGCAGCGGCCCTACACCATGGGCGAGCACACGCTGACCTGCGCCCTGTCACCCCGCGGACACGCCGCCCAGGTCAGATTCCTTCTTTTCCATAGCACGTTGGTTTGTGGCCCCCAGTAACCAGCTCGTGGTGACAGCGTCAGGATTTCCTGCGCGGTTTGCCGAAAACCCGGCACCGCTGGGAGCTGGGTCAGCCGGTCCCTGCTCTGGGGTTTGGCAGAGGTGCAAAAGCACGCCGTGGTTTTTGTGTTTTTTTTCTTTCTTTCTTTTACAACCACGTATGGAATCTCTTTGTACCACTGGAAGTATTTCTTAGTGAAGCATGAAGACAAAAAGGAAGAAAGGAGGGAAGCAACTATTTCCTACTGGTTAGAAAAGATTGATGATTAAGATTAGTAGTTTTTGTCTGATCTAGTTTGATTCATCTTTAGCAGCTCATCGGCTTTAGTCCCCTTGATTCCAGACTCAGTTACTGCGGCAGGAGACAAAGGGGCTTAGTGCCTGCTGCACTGGATGGGTAAAGAGCTTTAAGCAAGAAATGCAAATATCAGCCACATCCTAATAGCATTGGGGCTTCCAAAGTGGATAACGTGAATCCAGATGTGGTGTGAAGATTGAGACCGAAATGTATATGGGGTGTTTTGTTCTGTTGCTGTTTTTTTTGCCTTTTTTTTGAAGCGACAGTCCCAGTGAGTCCGGTTCCAGAGCTCCCGTTCCCTGCCTGTGGCTGTTCCTGCTCAGCCCCGCGGCTCTGGGATCCGGTCCCAGTGCCAGGACGTGCCCGCAGGGATGGGCCACTGGAGTTCTTCCCCTTCGCTTTTATTCGGCACCAGAGAAAGTTTAACTTGGGGCGTCCATTGGTAACAAGGAACCCCAGTCCGTTACTTCAACAGGGAGGGGAAAAAGCATCATCCGCACATGTAATTCTACTTCCCGCGCTGACAGAGCTCTCAGTGCTATTTGCACTGAGCATCACAGTGAATTGCAAATTTCTTTTTAACCAGTAGGTTCTGTACTGACCCTTGGCTTGGATCATGGTCTGTTTTGTACTGACACTTTCTTCTGCTTTACTGGAAAGCATCCTTATTTATGAAGTCCATAGGGCGGCTGTGTGGTGTTTAGGATTCCCATTGTTAATGACATACAGCGTCAATAAGACGTTTCTGGTAGGGCTCTCTCGCCATAGTTGTTAAATAATGTCTGTGATGGTTCAGGACATACGATGATACCCAAGATGTGATTTGGGCACACAGGTAGCTTTGGGAGCAGACTAAAAATTCCCCTTTGCAGTCAAATCCGCAGTTCCTGTGCACGTGCAGAGCCTGTTCTGTGTAAAACCAGCCTTGTACCTTTCTGTGAGGGGGACTGGAGTGTCTGCAGAGCTTCAGTGATCGACCTGCCGCCTTTTGTTAGACTGACTTGGGAGCTGAAGAAAATAACCAAGTGTTCAGGCTGATGAGCTTTTCCTCAAGTCTAGAAAACACAAAAAATGAGCTTCCTTGGCACTGAAAAATAAGCAAAATATCATTCCTTGAAGTGCTCCCACTAAGTAATGTCTGTCCAGGGTGCATTGTGGGAACTGTGATTCGTGTCTGCTTTTTAGAGCTGTGCCCTGTATCTCGTGTAGCAGCGGAATAACGTGCCTTTGTCCCTGTAAATGTTTCATCAGAGCAGAGTTCAACGCCAACAAAGAGCCGCATTCACACGCTGTTTTCAGAATAATATTTTTTCCCAGCTGCGCAGTCGGGCGGTACAGAGAGAGGCTGAGGGAGAGCAGCAGAAACGGATGCCAGGGGCACAGTAACAGCAGTAACGTAGGTGCTTGTTTAGTTACGTTATGACAGGTGGTTTGGGCTGCAGGGACCTTCGCGGCTGCCCGCTGCCATGGGCAGGGACATCTTCACCAGCGCAGGTTGCTCGGTCTCCCTCCACCTGCTGCGGGTGACACAGCCCAGGACACGGTTGGTTTCTGAGCTGCAAACTCACATTGTGCGTCACGTTGAGCTTCTCATCCCCGCTTGTCGCTGGTCTCTGCTTGGACACGGAGCCGCTGACCCCCACCTTGCAGTGCCGCCATCCAGCCAGCTGCTCCCGCACCCAGCGTCCAGCCGCAGAACAAATCTCCAGTTCGAGACAAGGGGGTCGTGCGGGACAGTGTCAGACAAGCCCAGGTAGATGGTGCCAGTCACTCTTCCCTTATCCCGCAGCACATTAACCCCATCCTAGAAGGCCACTGAACTTGCCAGGTATGATTTATTGTCACCAATCTCGTTTTCCGTGTGTCTCAGCCTGGTTTCCAGGAGGATCTGCTCCATGATCTTGCTGCACACAGAGTTGAGACTCACTGGCCTGTGTTTCCCCAGGTCTTCCTTTTATCCCTTGTTAAAAGTGAGGGTTTGTTTCCCTTTTTGCAGTTGTTGAGAACTTCACTGCCCTGCCACGATTTCTCAAATGTGATGGACAGTGGCTCAGGAACTTCATCCACCAGAGCCTCGGGCGCATCTCACCGCGTCCCCTGGGCTTGTGCACCTCCAGCTTCCTTGCGTGGTCTCAAACCTGATTTTTTCCTGCAACAGGAGTTTTGTTTCTGTCATTTTGCTGCTAATGTCTGAACTCAGTACTGCTGAAATGACAAAAATGTGGGGAAACTCCTGTGCCGGTGAAGGAAGATGTGCAACTGGGATGTGGAATCAGAGCGCGGCTGCAACTGGTGTCGTCCCAGTCGCTGTCGATGCGCTGGCACAGCTTTGCACAAACGGTAAAATCCAGCCGTACTTTGGGGATAAATTCCTTGCCTTTATTTTTATCTGTGAGGCGGAGACAAAAATGCCTGATCGTATTGGTAAGAGGGAAAACTGAGCACTGAGCTCGAGGCTCCGTTTGCCGTGGGGCGTCTTCTCTGGAAGCCTTTAATTCAGTCTGAAGGAAAAAACCCTCATTTTTAATTCATTATTACACGTCCAAATGACTTCTGGCACTTACCTCTGCAATAACTGTTTCTAGAAAGAGAAGACTGAAGGCTTTGGAATTATGCGCGTAAATAAAAGATGAACATGAATTCCATGTATCTGTTTATCCGATGCTCTTTCTAATAGTGATAATCTGCAAAGTAGTTTGTAGAGTACCTTCGGAAAAGAGATTGAGGTTTCAGCCCTGAGTTTTTAAAGGGTTTTTTCGGTTATTTGGGCCTGCACTCCTGTGAGAGCTGCAGAGCCCGGCTGCTCTGGTGTCTTGTTTGCAGGAGACGTTATTTCACTTCACGTTTGTTCCACATCGCAGAAAGCAGGAGGGGCAGTGAGCCGGCAGGACACCGGCGCTGGGCTGGCAGGTGCTCGGGAATAGAATCTGGAGATAATCGCTCGACAGGGAATATAATAATAACAATAATTCTGCTCAGAAGTGAGATGAACACCGCACTCAGTGGTGCGTCACATTCCTGCCCAGCAAACACTGAGTAAAATCTCTGATGCTGCCGTGCACTTGGATTTGCTGTCTTATGCACTGTATTCTATGGGACACCGTTTTACAACAGTTCCCTGTCGTTTGCTCTCTCAGGTGATACAGGCCCAGATTTTGGGTCGTGGCGTTGTTTGTTCGCTGGGTTATACAAATCCGTGCTGGTGCTTCTGGCGGTCCTTGATACTGAACCCTCATTTTTGCCTTTCAGGCTGAAGTTGTGAAACAAGAAGTGAAGAAAGAAGAAGCCAGCAAAGGAAGGTATGTCTTCCTGCTGCTTAATGATAGTTCAGGTTTTCTTTTCATTGTTTTTCCCTTAGGAAGAAAAGGCTTTTCTAGTTGGTTGTATTTATGGAGGTTTTTCCGGTGGGTTTATTGAGTCACTCTGTCAGAGCTGGTGAGAGCCCTGTGCTGGGATCCGGCACCGCCAGGCTGGGGCTGCTCTGCGTGGCCTGCGCTCCCGTCCGCCTGTAAGCTCTCTAAGGACACAGATGGGGTGAAATCCTGTTTGTGTGTAGTTTGTTGAGTTATTGTTGTTTCACTGACTGTGACCAGGATTTTACCCCAGGTCCTGGCAAGTTTGTTTGGAAATACGTGTTGGTAAGACAACTTCTGTTGTGTTTAACCGGGCAGTGGTTGCTTTATTTCATCTTTCCTCTGTCAGAGCATCTGGCTCTATTGTTTTTGTTTCCAAAAGCTAAAAATAAACTGAAACTTCCTTGTTTAAATTATAAACATTAATTTCATGCTGTGATACATGTCCCTGAATTGATTTTAAAAAGTGTTTAGATGCTCTATCAGAACCTAGAAATGCAAACTGGTGGTTTTGACGTGTTCCATTTCAAATTGTTTTACAGATATTGGTTGTAGTAAAGTTTCCAATTGTACAGTAACTATTTGTTGGTTTTAGAGCTTGTTTTATGTTTTGGGAATGCTTTTATAGATGGCTAGATCATTCTAAGAGTTCTCGTTAACGAATCTGACTTAAAGCACCTTGTGTGACGGTGCGGTTTGAATCTGTCCGTGTATTCAGAGACCAGCGGGTTTTGTGGAAGGCAGGGGGTGGGTGTTCGTGTGAGAGGAGACACAAGTGGGCTACGTTGAGCACAGCGTCAAAGCCTGGGTTTAATCAAGCTTTCTGTCCCGCAGTGCCAAACCTGGGCCTTGAGCTGCGTTCTGGGCTTCGCGCTCTGACTTACCCAGCTCCTGTTTTGCTACGCAAGTGGAAATCTCAGTGGTCTGTAGGACAAACAAGGTTTAATCCATGTCAGAATATCTTCTGTGTTGTAAACCGACACTCTGGCAGAAAAACCAGGTCAGCCCTGACCGCTTAGACACCCCTGAGATGCACTGACCCAGGGGCGTTTGTGAGTACCAGGTTTAAACCAGGGACAGGTCTAGGCAGCCCCGGGAGACCAGCGTGCTCTTTGAAGCAGAATTCGTACCCCTTCTTGTCTCTCACGTTTGCACAGCACCCCAGGCTGGTGGGGCTGCAGGAGCTCTGTGGATCCCCAGCCCAGCCGCTAACGCAGGGTCACAGGGCAGATCACCCAGGGTCACAGGGCAGATCACCCAGGGTCACAGGGCAGATCACCCAGGGTCACAGAGCAGATCACCCAGGGTCACAGGGCAGATCACCCAGGGTCACAGGGCAGATCACCCAGGGTCACAGGGCAGATCACCCAGGGTCACAGGGCAGATCACCCAGGGTCACAGGGCAGATCACCCAGGGTCACAGGGCAGATCACCCAGGGTCACAGGGCAGATCACCCAGGGTCACAGGGCAGATCACCCAGGGTCACAGGGCAGATCACCCAGGGTCACAGGGCAGATCACCCAGGGTCACAGGGCAGATCACCCAGGGTCACAGGGCAGATCACACAGGATCCAGGCGGGTTTGAATGTCTCAGAGAAGGAGACTCCACACCCGCTCTGGGCAGCCTGGGCCAGGCTCTGGCACCTCCCAGCACACAAGTTTCTCCTCATGTTCAGATGGACCCTCCTGTGTTTCAGTCTGTGCCCGTTGCCCCTCACCCTGTTGTTGGGCACCACTGAACAGAGTCTGGTCCATCCTCTGACACCACCCTGAGATATTGATCCCATTGATCAGATCCCCTCTCAGCTTCTCTTCTCCAGCTCAACAGCCCCAGCTCTCTCAGCCTTTCCTCATCACAAAGATGCTCCAGACCCCTCAGTATCTCTGTGTCCCTCCCTGGACTCTCTCCAGTGATTCCTTGCCCTTTTTGAACTGGGGAGCCCAGCCCTGGGCCCAGTTCTGCGTCTGCTGCCTCCCCAGGGCAGAGCAGAGGGGAGGAACAACCTCCCTGCCCTGCTGCCCACACTTTTCCCAGTGCACCCCAGGCACCGCTGGCCTCTTGCCCCCAGGGCACGTTGTTGGCTCAGGGGCACCTGCTGCCCCAGAGCCCCCAGGCCCCCTCTGCTTCCAGCAGGTCACCCAGCCTGTTCCTCCCAGCCGCAGGACCCACGCTTGCCCTGGCTGAGCTTCCCCGGTTCTTCTGTGCCCAGCCGGCCTGGCCAGGTCTCTGGATGGCAGCGCAGCCTCTGCGGGGTCAGCCCGTCCCCCCGGGTGGGGGTCAGCACCAGACTGGCTGGGGGTGCACCCGGTCTCTTCATCCGGGTCCGTGATGAGCAGGGGCAGCAGAGGACGGTGCCCTCGGCTCCGGAGGAAGCCTTGGCGTCCGGGCACTGCCAGACACAGCGTTTCCAGTTCCGGTTGGTCCAGCCTTTGTTTTCTTGCTGCCATCGCGCTGGGAATGTTCCCAGCATGGCCGGCCTCTCCGGTCTTTATTTTCATGAGGGTTTGTACAACTGTGCACCCTTTATCATATCCATCGGTTCTGAGAAACCGTAGCACAGGCCACTCCATTGTGCATAACCACCGATTAATTATGTGTATTTGCCGCTTTTGTGTTTTTTCCAGCGCTTGGCGAGATTGTCAGCGTTGTTATCTCAGCACCTTTCCCTCTAGAGATGCACGAGGTGTTGGGATGCTTGTTTTCTCGAGCTTTGGGGGAAAAGGGTCACAGACATCTCTGGTTTCTGCGTCTCCCAGGACCCATCCGCGGAGGATTGTTTCTTTCAGAGAGGACTAATGCACTGCCCGGAACCCACGTGCTCTGAAAGGCTCGATCCCCTGCTTTGTCATCGTGGGCTGTGCCGCCCTGCCAGCTGACGGTGGCCTTAGTCAGTGAAACCAGAGCCTGGCCAAGGGGTGTTTTGTGTTCCCCGCTATTGTGCCAGGTCATTGCAGTTTAAAACCAAAGCGACCTCTCCCTCCCCTTGAACCCGAACCAGAAAAACAGAATGAAGCTTTTCAGCCTCCTGGCTGCTGGAAGAGCTCTCTAGGTCTGTGACTGCGGAGTCCGCCCTCTTCAGACACAAAACTGCCATAACGCCTTTACAGGGAGAGCGAAGCTTGCTTTCCGCTGTGTGTGTGCTTTTGCACTCTGCTTTGCCTCTGGGGATCTGAATTTTCGGGGTTTGTGGCAGCGCCGAGCTCACAGGGCACGTCTGTAGCGAGCGAGAGCTCCGACTACAAGTGGTGTAATTCGACGTGTAAGAGCCTTGCGGCGCTGAGGTGGATTGAACAGAAGCATAAAACAAATCTGCTCGATAGTTTTAACCATTTTAACCCCGATAGGCGAGATTTCCAAATGCAAAGTGCTAATGCATCAGGAAACTCCCCACCACTGGTGTCAAGAGGTTACTGGTAACTGTAGAATTCTCAAAGTAGTTTGATTTCTTCTTTTCTTTTGTGTTTTTTTTAAATGCATTTAGCTCTGGCGTCAGAAATGATCCAGAGGCATCAGGATTGGTGCAAACAGCAGCTGCTCGTCCTCCAGCAGAGCCCAGCGCGGCAAAGCAAGGGCCCCATTCCACCTCTCCGGGCACAGAGGAGGTGTTGGCGGTGCAGGCGGAGCCCCCCGGGTGCCGTCGGGACGGAGCAGCGAGGGAACCTGCCCCGGGACCCGCACAGACGCCTGCGGAGACGGTGGGCGCTGGAGCTGAAGCGGCTGTGACGTGTGTCAGACCCGCGGCTGCTGGATCGCCTCCAGCGAGGTCGGAAGCGATGCCACCGCCGTCCAGTGCTGAGAAAGAAGAGGCGGTTAAAGGTCGTCCCGAACCAGCGTTGTTTGAACCCGCTGTTGTGTCCGCAGCAGAGGAGGATGGTGAAGAGCAGGACAAAGCGTTCGCTGCTCCTGCCCTTGAGCCAGCAGGAGGGTTGGTGGCCGCGGGCCGGGGGGAAGGTGTCCGGTCGGTGGGTTTGGCAGTGGGGGAACCGCCAGGAGCCGTCCCTGAGGCGCTGCCCCCCCAGCCCCGCGCACCTTCGGGGGAGGCGGCGTCAGCCGTCGTCACGCAAACAGACGAGTTGGATGTGCCCGACAAAGATGCGGTTTCTGATGCTGTGAAAACTGAACAAGAAATACCTGCAATTCCGATAACAGAGAAGAAACCGGTGCTTCAAACTGGGGCGGCCGTGGAGGAGCAGCTGGATGTGGCTGGAGCAGACGCAGAGGTGAAAGCGGAGGAGCCTGTGCTCACAGCTGGAAGAGCTGCAGAGGAGAACCCTGAAGAGCTTCTGGTCAAAACTGAGCCAGAAACTGGGAAGAAACTTGAGAAATCTGTGACCAGGGTTGGGACTGCTCTGGAAAACGCTCCAAATGCTGTCAGTGAGAACGACGAGGGATGTTTAACCAAAGATCGTCAAAGTAAAGGAGCAGGACCAGCAAAAACTGATGAAACCCGCAAAGCGGTGACGTTAAACTCCTCTGTGTCCGTCAAAGACTCGTCCTGTGTTGGTAAAACGATTTTAAAGGCCGTGGTGTATCTGCCAGATATATCAAAGTCCAGGTGTCCGGCGTGGAGAAACCAGCCTTGCCTCTGGAGGGGGGCCGAGCAGAAAGCTCCCTCGAAGCCGGAGACCCGAAGCCAAACGGCGATGGCGAGGAAAACGGCATCGAAAGAAGAGGCTGATCCGCGGCCCGGCGGCAGCAGGGGCAGGGGGAGCAGGAGTTGTGCTGTGGCTGGGAAGGGAGGAAACGGGAGGAATTCATCGCAGCAAGAGAAGGAATCTAGGGCTGGTTCCAAAGTGGCCCAAGACGGGGAGAGTAGAATCTCCAACGTGAAGAAAGACGGCGGCAGCACTAAGGTGAGGGGGGCAGGAAGGCTGGTTCAATCCCTAATAATGTCATTGTCACTTAAAGAATGAATCCTACCTGCGTTTGCTAACATAAAGATACGTAAATCCTTTCGGGTTTAGGTCAGTCTGATAAGGGTGACTTGCAAACCATCTGATCAGGCTGTCCTTGCAGCTTCAGACCTTCTGAACCTGCACAATTAGTCGAGTCGCTTTACCACTCATCTCGAGACTATTGGATAAAGTGTCCTTGAGCTGAACGCTGCTCATTATAAACTAAAATGAACATGTAACCCATATGCGAATGTGTAACCAATTGGCTCTTCAGGTGTGAACGTAATGATAAGATTTTGTATATAACGGCTCTTCCTTTTCTTGCTGGCTTCGTTCCAGCATCCAGACTTGTGCAACTCTGTAATAAACAATATCTCATCTCTGTGTGCTAACCTGGGCTCTTTTGCACGCACACCACGTACAGAAGCTGGTTTGGGGGCAGCAGCTGCGTGCTGCTCGCAGGTGTTGAGTGCGGGACAAGGAGATGATGTCCCCCCTTCCATAAACCTCGCAACTGGTTTGGGCCAACAGACCAGTTGGAAAAGCGAACTGGGGGGCAACCAGTTGCTGTTGGCTGCCGTGTGCGCAACACAAGCGTGTGACTGGTTTGAAAACGCCACTTGGAAAAAACGCAGGAAGGTGTTTTTGAAGCGAGCCTTTATTGAGTGTGGTAACTTCGTGTTCTTGGATTTGCTCGGAGTGGGAATGGAGAGGTTTTTCTGTCCTTTTGCGCGCTGATATTTGCTTTGCCAAGTCCTGCGCGGGCGCTGTGCCCTGCTCGCTGCCCCCGCGCGGCTGCCCTGGCTCTGCCCGGCCTGTCAGCAGGAGCGGCCATCTGGACTACGTTAAAAGTTCAGTACAGGAAAACCAGCTGCTTTTGTTTGATTGGTTTTTTATCTGATGGACAGGTTAGGTGACTTACCAGATTTCATGTCTTTTGTCTTAATTTTGCAGGTTTCTGTTGCTGGCAATATTAAAACTGCAAAAGGTGGCACCAGCAGCAGCGCAAAACAGAAGGAGGTGAGGATGGAACCAGAGCTCAACTTGAAATACGGGTTCTCCTGGGTGTGTGTGTGTGTTTTAAGAATCTTTAGCGTCCTTCACCAGGGAATTTTTTGTATTTCTGGACCGTGAATTTTATACCATTATAACCGTGCTCAAACACATCTTGATTAATCAGGATAGGAACCATTACAATCAGCGCAGTTTTGCCAGTGAGAAATAAGTTTGTTTATTCCAGTAGTGTAAAAATCCGTGTGTCAGGATTGGACAAACTCTTGGAAAGTGTTGTCTGCATCCTGGTTGTGGAAGCGTTTTCCCTGCAAAAAGTTGCCAAGATGACGTTTTGTGCTGGAGGACGAGTTGCAGTGTTTCTTAGCTGCAGTCTTTGCTCTCTAGCGCAGGAAAGTTCGCCTTGGCCTCAAAGTTTGACTTTGACAAGAGTTTTTTCACTCTTCTTGTGTCAGATACCAACCAGTGTTTGATGGTAGGATGGAATATTTTGAACAAATAAAACATTCAGAACGGTTCACTGAAGAAACGGAAGGCGTGATTTGGGGTGGAGTGGATATTTGGCTGCATTTTCCTGTCTAAAATTAATGTCTTGGTTGATTTCACGTGCCCATCTTGCCCCCCTTCCCCGTCCCGACGCCAGGCGCTCCAGGGGGAGCTGGGCGGTGCAGCCAGCGGGGCACAGAATCGTTTTGCTGGATCGAAACATCTAAATGGTCTCCTGTTTCGTAGGAGCGGATGATTAGGGGAGAGACGGAGGTATTGACACAGGATAATGGGATTTTTGAAGGATGCTCTGGGGGTTTCAGATTTTCGCTCGTCTCCTGCAAGTGATTGCAAAAATACACGTGGAGTTTTCAGGGCCTTGGCCTGGTTCTTTTAACAGACACACGTTTTGTCTGTTCATCTGCTGGTTTTTTTAAAAACACTTTGGGTTTCTGCATTAAATCTGCTTACTTAACACAAATTCTGGTGATGAAAACCCTGAGACTGAAGGCCTGACAGTTGTTTTTCTACCCACAAGTTGCTTTTCCTCTTTTCCCCCCTTAGTTCTGGCTTCAGCGCGTGGATAGTTTTCATTCGGCACCCTGTGCCTGGAGGTGTTTGTCACTGGGTGGACGTTAATCTGGGTTTTATTCCCGTTTGTACCCTCCTTAGGAAGAGAAGCTGTTTCCATTTAACCTGGATGAATTCGTGACGGTGGACGAAGTCGTGGAGGAGACGGAGCCGCCCGTCAGACCCCGGCGGAACCCGCCCCGGGCAAAGAGGAAAGGCGCTGCCCACGCCAACCTGGCCTGCGAGCCCGCTTCCAAGAGGAGGAAAGGGAAGAGCTCCGCGGGCCGCGCCGCAGACCCGCAGCCCTCCTTCGTCACGCTGGACGAGGCCGAGGAGGAGGAGGAGGAGGAGGAGGCCGCGCAGCTCCTGGCCGTGGCCAACTTGGACGCGCTCAGCGAGCTGCAGGGCCTGGTGGTGGTGGACGAGGTGATGGAGGAGGAGGAACCTCTCTCGGAAGCCGCGAGGGACCCGCAGGCGCTCGTCACCTTGGACGAGCTGTCGGAGCAGGATGAGCTGGGTTCCCAGAAGGACGTCCCCAGGTCGGCTTCTGAGGAGCCGGATTTAAAAGCCGAACCCTTGGTGACCGTGGATGAGATCGGGGAGGTGGAGGAGCTGCCGCTGAACGAGCCCACGGGCCTGAGCGTGGAGGATGGTCTGAAACACAGGGAGGACGAGCAGGGGGATCCTGCAGACGGCTCCTCGCAGGTGCCCGACGATCCCAGCGCGTTGGTGACGGTGGACGAGATCCAGGAGGACGGGGACGACAACCCCCTGGTGACTCTGGATGAAGTCAACGAGGACGAGGACGATTTTCTGGCCGATTTCAATCGTCTGAAAGAAGAGCTGAACTTTGTGACGGTTGATGAAGTTGGAGAGGAGGACAAGGAAGACGAAAATCCTTTCCTGGGGAAAAGCCTGAGCGGGGGGGAGGAGGATGAGGATGAGGATGAGGATGTTGTGGCTGCGGCAGGACCAGAAGAAGTGGGAGTTCTGGGAGACACGAGGCCTGAAGTTGTTCCTGCAAACTCCAAGTTGAGAGGTAAGGAAGCTCTCCTGCTTTCTAGAAAAATAGTAGAAAATATGAATATAAAATGTAAAATAAGATGCTTGTGCTCGGTGTGAAACGCACAGAGATCCTTGTTGCAAACGGGGAATCGAGAAATCCTAAATCTTTGGCAAAGTTAATGAACGGGATGCTGAGGGATAACAAACAGACAAAAACCCCCACAAAACCAAACCCCCACAAAACCAATCCAACCAAAAAGCAAGCAAAAAACCAAAAATCAAAGCAGACAAACAAACCCAACAACCCACAAACCGTCTGCCCCCCAAAAACCCCCCGGAAAAACCACAAAAAACCCAAACAGGAAAAACAGAATGAGAGTGACCAGTGGCCTGAAGGTGGGATATTTTATTCATTTATTTTACAATGCAGCTTTCTTTTGATCTAAGATGAAGCGGCGTGTGGATTTAAAGTGTTCATTTGATGTTCATGACGGCTAAAATTGGGGGAAATAGTTTCTTTTCTTACCTTTACACAAGGCCTGGTAAACCACCCAACACCGTGCGGGTTACTCGTGGTTACAGGGCAGAACTTGGTTAAAACAGGTGAGTAAATTGCAATAGAAACAAAGATGTAACAGGAAAAAAAATGTAAAACATTGTTTGTAGTGTGGAATTAGCAAAGGTTTAAGAAAGTTTGACACAGAGCCAAGCAGGGAGATAGATATAGATATAGATATAGATATAGATATAGATAGATATAGATATAGATATAGATATAGATATAGATGTAGATATAGATGTAGATATAGATGTAGATATAGATGTAGATATAGATGTAGATATAGATGTAGATATAGATGTAGATATAGATGTAGATATAGATGTAGATATAGATGTAGATATAGATGTAGATATAGATGTAGATATAGATGTAGATATAGATGTAGATATAGATGTAGATATAGATGTAGATATAGATGTAGATATAGATGTAGATATAGATGTAGATATAGATGTAGATATAGATGTAGATATAGATGTAGATATAGATGTAGATATAGATGTAGATATAGATGTAGATATAGATGTAGATATAGATGTAGATATAGATGTAGATATAGATGTAGATATAGATGTAGATATATGTATGTAACCAGAAGGACTTTGGCCAAAAGGTAAGGGGAAGGGGTTTAGTTGTCTGTATACACCCTGCAAAATATGTAAATATTACTGGTTTTATTTGATCTTGTTGGAGAGCATAAGCTTCCCCATGACTAACAGAAGTACCGAAAATTCAGAGTATTTTCTATTGGCAAGGTAGCAGTAAAAAGGTCTCGTCAGATATCCGAGCCCTTGGGGTGGTTTCTGGTCTATCTGGTGGTGACAAGTGGCACCAGATGGATTTGGTGCCCCGGCGGCACGGAGCGGTTCGCGGCCAGGGGGGCGCGGGGCCATCCCAAAGGTGCGGACCGGGGAACCCACCCCGAACGCCCACACCTCCCTGCCCGGTTCAAAAAGCCTCCTTTGCCTCGTTACCGCGTTTGATTTCGAAGCCACGGCCCATAAGTTGTGGGTTTTAGCTCCTACAAATGCGCCTCTAACAGGTTTCTGCTGTTGGCTTCATAGCAGCAGCTATTAAGCTCCTTTTTTCCTAAAATCTGCAAATACAGGCCGGTTTATTTCTAATGAGCACAGCGCAGCGTGATAACTGCTCACCCTTCTAATCCCCTCAGGAGTTTTATTGCCAACTTTCAGTGGATAGAAATGCAGCTCACATAGTTTTAAAAATGTGCATATGTATTTTATTTTTTTTCCTACAAAACTATTGATAACGCTTGAACTCCCCAAGGAGTTGCTGGGAAAGTACGGATGGTCCCTGAAGGCTTGGGCAGTATTGACCGCGGCAGAAAATCCAGTGTAGCGAAGGGTTGAATGTGGCAAACAGCCGCAGATAAACCATCTGCTGGGGCCGCTGGTGGGGCCGGTCCTGCAAACAGCTCTGGTTTCCCCTCATTTCCAAGGTATTTTTAAGAACTCTGCGGTGCCGCGTCCAAAGCCGCGCGTTGGTCAGGTTCCCTGGCTCGCTGCAGCTGCCTTTTGTGTCTTGCAGATAGAAAATGTCACATCTTGCAGATAGAAAACGACCAAAACGTCAGTTTGGCAGCCGGAACACTGACGCTGATGTAATATTTTGTGTTTGCTGAGCAGCCGCAGGTCCCTGTCGTTGGGTGAACGCCTGATAATGAATATTTAGCCGCATGTCCTGGAAAAATTCAGTGTGGTGACTGCGTGTGTCGGTTTGGGAGCAGAACCGGGGGTGTTCTTTGGGTACAGATCACACGTTATCGGTGAACAGGGGCTTTTGGGCAACGCTTATGAGACCGGCGCTGTTCTTATAGCACAATCCAGTCGCAGGTTGCTGAATAACGAGAGGTTTTTTCACCGTGTGCCTTTGTTTCTGCAGAAATGGGTGGCCATGCGGAAGGCTGAGGGGGACGGCGGGGCAAGCGGAGTCGGAGCCGATGCGAGGAGAGGAGGAGGATTCTTTCGGTGAATTGAACTTTGGGGTCCAGTCACTTTTGTGTATTTTGTTATGGCCGAATTTGTAGTTTTGTTTCAGAAACGAACATTCACGTTGTATAAATTCTGAGCTCGNAAATATAAAAAAAAAAAAAAAAAAAAAAAAAAAAAAAAAAAAAAAAGGCTTTGATTTGTACAGAAAATCATCCGCTCGGGAGAGACTTTTACAGGTGTCCACACGAAATAAATGTTCTTACTGTAGAGTTCGCTCGGGCTGCGTTTGGGGTCCTTGGCTGCGTTTGGGGTCCTTGGCTGCGTTTGGGTCGCTCTGGGCTGTTTACATTTAGTTAAAGACTTTTTTAAAAATCCGCCGTCCTCTGCGCTCATCCGAGCTCCAGGGAGTTGCCTGGGGCTGGATTCTGTCCCTGGAGCAGGGGACAGGAAGGCGAGCGGCTTTGCGGGGACGTCCCGCATTGTCCCCGCGCTGCGGAGCTTCGGGAACTGCGGGTTCCTTCGCCTTGGGCTTTTGGGTTTTTTTTTTCACTTTTCCCTTTTTCCCCTCTTTCTCGGCCCCTCGTGCTGTGGGTGAGCTTGGACGGGACGCGCGGGGCGGGATTTAGAGCGCAGATGCTGGGTATTGGGGAGCAGACACGTGTCCCCCTGCGTGTCCCCCGGTGCTCTTCAGCCGCTCCGTGGCTCCCCTGGTTCTCCGGTCGCTTGGTAGCGATGCACACGCGAGGTAATTGAGACCCCGGCTGAAATAACGGGCTACAAAGTGGGGTTTAGTGCAGGGAACGAGAATTTGTGGGGTGCAGGGTGGTGGGAACAGTTGAACTCCATCCTGGTGCTCCCCTCTCCCTGCTCCCCCTCCCCTCCTTGCACCCCCTTCCCTGAATAAGTTGGGGTAACCCCCTTCCTCACCATCTCCTCCAGTGAAAAACCAGCTTTTCTAGAGAGGTGCTGAGAAGCCGCCCGGGTTGTGAGCAGCTCAGTTTTGAAGGCTCCGAGGAGTTTTGGTGGAGTTTTGGGGGATTGCTCGCCCTCCCTGGGTGCCCCCAGCAGCAGGAACTGGGGTGCTGGGGGTGGGTGGGGGCGGCAGCTGGGGGGGTTTGTCTGAAGCTGAAGCCCCAGTGATGCTCCAGAGCCCCCGCGGGGGATCCAGCAGCATCTGTGGGGCTGGGGGACATTGAGACCCATGGATGGGGACCCGGTTTGTGGGGACATTGAGACCTGTGGATGGGGACCTGGTTTGTGGGGGACATTGAGACCCGTGGATGGGGACCTGGTTTGTGGGGACGTTGAGACCCGTGGATGGGGACCTGGTTTGTGGGGGACATTGAGACCCATGGATGGGGACCTGGTTTGTGGGGGACATTGAGACCCGTGGATGGGGACCTGGTTTGTGGGGGACATTGAGACCCATGGATGGGGACCCGGTTCATGGGGACGTTGAGACCCATGGATGGAGACCTGGTTCGTGGGGACATTGAGACCTGTGGATGGGGACCCGGTTTGTGGGGACGTTGAGACCTGTGGATGGGGACCCGGTTCCTGGGGACATTGAGACCTGTGGATGGGGACCCGGTTCCTGGGGACGCCAGGGCCCGTGGACGAGGACCCGGTTGGTAAATCCTCCTCCTGCTCCGCATCCTCCTCACGGCTCCCTGGACCCGCTTCTTCCCGTTGAGATGCTGGGACCTCTCCGGTAAATCCAGGTAAGAGCTGCTGGGCCCGGGAAGAGGTGCAGGAGCTGTGGGGCAACCGAACTGCGGATTCTGAGGAAAAGAAGTCCTGTCCCCACAGGGTGATGTGGGAAAAGAGAGAAATTCAGCAAAAATGAAGTAAAAACCCGCAAAGAGAATTACAGAATGAGCTGTCACCGGTTTTCCGAATGTTCCTCCCCTGAATGCGTGGTGCTGCGCTTCAGTTCGTCCCATGACAAATGGTGCTGCAGATTAATTTGATTTTAGAGCTGGCGGTAAATGAAACGGCCCCGTGTGCCCTGTCGCCCGGCTCCCGGCAGCGCCTGCCTGCAAGTGCAGGGCTTTTAGTAAAATCACAGAGTTTTTCCAGCAGTTTCTCCTCTGCCCTTGCAGGTTTTCCTCCAGCCCAGTGGCTGCGGTGCCCGATTTTGTTATTTAAGGGTCTTGCAAAGCAAAACTCAGACTGGGATGGTGGGCGTGTGGGGGCTCGGGGCGCGATGGGTCAAGGGACAGAACGTTAGTGCTGAGCGCCCCCGGGGAGCCAAGGGGACGGAGCGGGGGGAACGGGGACCCCGGGCTCGGTCCTGCGGGTGTCCCCGATTTTGATCTCACCCGTCATTGCGTTTCACCCATCGTTACAGTTCACCCATCGTTATGTTTCACCCATCGTTACGTTTCACCCATCGTTATGTTTCACCCATCGTTATGTTTCACCCAAACGTGATTATGCTGTTGTTTCCATGGAGTTTTGGCAGGGGGAGTGGGAGATGGGTTTAAATTGAGCCAAATGGGGCGAACGGCAGCGATGGGGCGAGTGTGGGGCTGGGGGGCTGGGCCTTGCTGAGCGCTGCTGGGAAACCCAGGGTAAAAATAACCTCCCCGAAATAGCCGGGGCCGCGGTGTCCCCACCTGTCCCCGGGGTCCCCACCTGTCACCGCGGGGCTGTGCCAAACCCGAGCTGGGGAAACTGAGGCAGGGGAAGGAGCATTGGGGCTGTCCCCAGAGCCCCGCCGCTGCGCCCCCAGCTCTGGGGGGACGCCCCGCTTTGTGCCGGGGGGGTGCAGGGGTCACTCTGGGTGCGGCTCAGCTCCCCAAAACCCCCGTTCTCCCCACCCCGGAGGTGACAATTGTCCCTCGGTGTCACCGGGAGGGGCTGGGGCTGCACCCAGGGGGTCCCTGGGGTGTGGGTGAGGGGGGGGACCCCAGTTGTGGTCAGGGGTGTTGGGTGACATGGGGGGACCCCAGTTGGGCTCAGGGTGGGTGACAACAGGGGACCCAGCTGGGCTCGGGGGGGAACAGGGACAAGGGCGGACCCCAGTTGTGGTCAGGGGGGTTTTGGGTGACA
>VWYH01008148.1:109717-147668 GCA_013399365.1 Pampusana beccarii | reverse complement strand
CGGTTGGACTCGATGAGCTTGAGGGGCTTTTCCAACCAAAATGATCCCATGATTCTATGATTCTCTAAGCAGCTCACCCTCTTGGTCCATGGTGGCAGAACCCTTGGGGAAGGACCGTGCCGTGAGCAGTGGGGAGCCCAGCGGGTCCCTCAGGGGATGGTGTCACCCCTGCATGATCCACCACCCCTCTGTGGGTGACACCCTCAGATCTGGGCTGTCCAACACCCTGCCCTTCCCTTCTTGCTTCTGGTTTCTTCTCATTTGTTGGATGCAAGGGTCAGACTTGCTGATCTCAGGCTCCCCCTGTCCTCCCAGGTCTCTCTGAAGTTCCCACCACCTTAGTCCCTTAGTCCTTCCAGTCCTCTGATCTACCTGAACACAGACAGTTCTTTCGGTTTTAGGCTTTTAATGGGGGAACCTCCATCTTTTTGCCCCCCTTTTTTTTATTACTTCACAGTATTTTTACTTTTTCCTTTGGTGGAGTCCATGGTCTTTTCTGTTTTCCCTTTCAAGCACAACTTACCTTCATTTAACCATCGTGGTTGTCTCTGACATGGGGCACATGTCTCCAGGAACATGGTGTCTTCAAACCGTTTCCATGCTGCCTGTTGGATTTAACCCTTTCTGCTGCTCCTTTTCACAGCTGTTTAGTACTTTTCCTCCTTTTTTGCATTGTTTTATAGTTAAACTTTCTGAAATTAAATTCAACTGCAGTGAGGATATTTAGCTTTGGTTTTACTTTTTCCTTTTTTTTCTTGTTCCTGCAAGAGTATTGGAGTGCGTTCTCATTTCTGCCGCAAAGTGGTGTTTGTTTGGTAGGTGAGCAGTGTCCTTCCCGCACACCATTGACAAAGCCGTGGAAAACGAGTGGGAGTTCAGCTCGTTAGCAGCTCCCTCGTAATAAATCCACAGGCGAAGCGTGGACACAAAACTGAGTTCACAGGGTGCGATCGGTGTTTTAATGTAGCTCCTGGCACAGGACGCTGCTGAACGATTGGGTTAATTAGCAACACCCGCAGCGCTCCGGCTCCCTTTGCGAATAACAGCAAGCCCAATTCTCTTTAAGAGAAATTAAATTTAATTAGCTAATTTGGCCAGGCCAGGTTATTAACCTGTGACAAGCCGCACTGACACTGTCCCAGGCAGGTACCAATGTCTGTCCATGGTTCATTTTGATGAGCATCAGCAGGCAGGAGACGTTGTCCTTCTTATTTATCGTGCAGTTAAAACAGGGTTTACGGATCCCAATCCCAGCCCAAGGGGGGAACGCTGTGGGTCAGGAGCTGGGAGCAGGAAAAACATTAATAACAGCAGCACTGTAAATCTCTGCGTTTTACAGGAAATCCTCTAGATGGCTCGGCGCAGTGAAGATCCGCCCAGGCTCCTGAAACACTTATCTAGCAGCTTGAATCAATTTATATTAAAATCTATGTGTGCGCGGCTCAGCCTGGGCCCCATCCTGGCTGCTGCGGGTGATGCTGCAGCTGCGGTTTGAAGCTCCTTTGCTCTTGGCATTGCCGTGTTCCCCAAATGGCTTGGTAGTTCTTTGTAAACTTGCTGAAAAGGAGGGAAAAAAATAATAAAAGAAGCCAGCAAAACCCCCCAGGAGAGGGTGAGGGAGCTGCTAACACCTCTGCCCTTCCTGCAGCCTGAGCCTGCCCGATGTCCTGGGGAGGGCGGCCAGCACCCACCTGGACCAGAACATGTACCGGTTCCGCAGCTCCAACCTGGAGCAGATGGTCAAGGCCGCCCTGAAGCTCAAGCACGAGGACTCGAGCCTGCCGGTGGCGCTGGAGCAGGCGGAGGACTGGCTGGCCAGGCTGAAGGCCATGGCTGAGGAGGTAACGGTGGCAGCACGAGCTGCTTTTTGCCTTGGAGGGGGCTTGTTCTGCCCCAAGCTCACTGTCATGGGGCGGTTTTGGCAAGGTGGCTGTGGGCAACCACCCGGCAATCATTTAGATTGGATATTAGGGAAAAATTATTCATGGAGAGGGCTGTGGGGCATTGGAACAGGCTGCCCAGGGCAGTGGGGGAGTCACCATCCCTGCAGGGTTGGACAGACGGAGATGAGGTTCTCAGGACATGGGGCAGTGCCGGGGCTGGGGAACGGTTGGACTCCATGAGTTTGAAGGTCTTTTCCAACCAAATGATTCTATGCCCTGGACTGGCTGTGGAGGACGGGACTCGGGGAAATGTGGGGCTGCGCTGCCCTGGCCAGACCCAGATGGGACCCGGAGCTGCTGAGATGGGCTTTGGGTCGAGTGGCCTCACCCCATGGGCTTGTGTTGGCAGCAGGACTCACGACACGGCCGATCTCCAACCTCCCCCATCCCTGCAGGGCTGATGCTCGGAGCCCCCTGGTCGGACACTACATCTTTTGTGTTTTCCAGCCCCAAAACAGCCTGCCCGACATAGTGATCTGGATGCTGCAGGGAGACAAGCGCGTGGCGTACGCCCGCGTGCCGGCCCACCAGGTCCTCTTCTCCAGGAACATCTCCGGCTGCTGCGGCAAGAACTGCGGGAAGCTGCAGACCATCTTCCTCAAGGTACCTCGGCCTGCCGTGGGTGCGCACGCCTCAGACTCCTTTGTTAAATATTTTCCCCTAAAAATGTATGTATATGTACGGATAAAATTGTGCAGGGAAACCTGAAATCCCAACACAACATTAACCCATGAGCGCCCAGGGCTTTGGGCATCCCCAGCCCCAGTTTTGACCCAGCTGAAACTGGTTCCTTCGCGGTGAGGAACCGGTGATGCTTCTGGTGGAGCTCAGCTCCCCTTTGCATCCATCAGCAGCAGCTCCCTGTGAATATTGTATTTTTTGATATACTGGGCTGGGACTAGATGACCTTTGAAGGTCCCTTCCAACCCAAACTATTCTACGGTTCTATAATATTCTGCAAGTTCCAGGGCAGTGAGGATGGTTACACTTTGACCCAGTTGGTGCTTTTAAAAAGAAAAAAAAAAAAATTTAAATTTTTTTAAATGTTATTTTATGTTTTTCAAAATTCCTGACCCTCTGCCACCCCAGGAAATTTGAGCCGTGGCCTCCTCTGCCAGGCACTTACTGAGCTTCTCACGTCTCAGATGATCTTTCCCTGGCCTTTTGCGGTGTGCCAGCTTGGGAGCAGACAATCAGTGCTGAACAAGCTCTAAAAATATAAAGTGTCATAAAATAAACTGAATAAACCCCAAAGCCCCAAGCCCAGCTAGCAGTAAAAGCTGAACCAAAATTGTTTTTTCTTCTGCAATTTAGCACTGGATGGAAAACTAGCATCACTTGAAGGGGGGAAGAAAGTGATTGAGAGACAAAAAAAAGGGCAGTGAGACATCTCCCTGTTTGTTCTGCCTGTTTTTGCTGGAATGTGTTGGCTGGTTTGGGGTCCCAGCCCTGGGGTCTCACCCACACGCAGAAGCTCTGACCACCAAGGCTTGGAAGCTCCTCAAGATCATCCCCAAAGTGTTGATGTCCCAGTTCTCAGGGATGCTCCGTGTCCCGTGTACCCCCCATCTCCCCGGACCTCATCCCCACCACCGCAGCCTTGCATCCCAAGCAACCCCCATTAATATTGTCCTCGAGGACGTTGATCCTGGATCGATGGGCTGAGGCCAGTTGTCTGAGGTTCACCAAGGCCAAGTGCCGGGTCCTGCACTTGGGTCACAACAACCCCATGAACACTGCAGGTTTGAGGAAGAGAGGCTGGAAAAGGCCCTGGGGGTGTTGGTGACAGCGACTGAACACGAGCCAGAGTGTGCCCAGGGGCCAAGAGGCCACAGCATCCTGGCTGGGACCAGCACTGGTGTGGCCAGCAGGCCCAGGGCAGTGACCGAACCTGTGCTGGGACTGGGGAGGAAAAACCGCGAATCCTGGGGGCAGTTCTGGGCCCCTCAGGCCAAGAAAGGCCTTGAGGTGCTGGAGCGAGTGGAGAGAAGGGAACGGAGCTGGGGAAGGGGCTGGAGCACAAGTGTGATGGGAGCGGCTGAGGGAGCTGGGGGTTCAGCTGGAGAACAGGAGCTGAGGGGAGACCTTCTGATCTCTGAACTGCCTGAAAGGAGCTTGGAGCCAGGGGGGTCGGGCTCTGCTCCCCAGGAACAAGCGCCAGGAGCAGAGGAAACGGCCTCAAGTTGCACCAGGGGAGGTTGAGGTTGGATCTGGGAACAATTTCTTCCCCCAAGGGCTGTGGGGCATTGGAACAGGCTGCCCAGGGCAGTGGGGGAGTCACCATCCCTGCAGGGTTGGACAGACAGATGAGGTTCTCAGGACGTGGGGCAGTGCTGGGGGTGGGTTATGGTTGCACTCGATGAGCTTGAGGGGCTTTTCCAGCCAAAACGGTTCTGTGGTTCTACGGTGCTAATGGGGCTCTGGGTTTGGCAGTACCCCCAGGAGGAGGCGATGGGGCCCAGGATCCCAGCCCAGCTCCGGGTCCAGCTCTGGTTCGGGCTGTCGGTCGATGAGAAGGAGTTCAACCAGTTTGCCGAGGGGAAGCTCTCCGTCTTTGCCGAAACTGTGAGTATCTCACCAGGACCTCCCCAGAGGGATTTTTTGTTCTCTCTGGCGTGGGCAGCAGTTCCACCATGGACGGGAGGGGTGGGCTGGACCACGGGTGAGAGCGCTACCAGGTGAGGGGCACATCAGCCCCTACCAACCATGAGAAGAGCTGCTTCCACCAGCATCCAGAAAAGCTGAGGAGTAGGTTGGTGATGAGCTGTAAAGCCTAACTGGGGCTTCACACCTCCTTCTACCTGCTGGGGGGAAATCTGGGGGTGCCCGTGCGGCAGGGCTGGTGGGGGTGAGGCTCTTCCCAGGAGGTCTGTCCTCAGGATGGGACTTCCCAGGAGTGGATTATTCATAGGATTTTGTAAGGATCATTCATGGGATTTTGTGCCTCCAACTCAAAAACCTCTTGGCTTTTGCTCCTCCAGTATGAGAACCAGACCAAACTGGCACTGGTGGGGAACTGGGGCACCACCGGCCTGACCTACCCCAAATACTCAGATGTCACCGGCAAGATCAAGCTGCCCAAGGACAGCTTCCGTCCCTCCACAGGCTGGACCTGGGCCGGGGACTGGTTCATCTGCCCGGAGAAGACGTGAGTGATGGTTTTCTGCAAAGAGCAGAGCCTGGGCGAGCTGTCACGGGCACCCCAAAAACCTGAGGAGGTGGGAAGCTGGTGGCAAGGTGACCCAGAAAGCTGGATGGAGATCTGAGGTGCCTTAGGGCTTCCTCATCTGCCTGCCCTGCCCTGGGCAGGCAATGGGGTTAATGCAGACACATCGTCGCTGTGCTGGGTGATGGACCTGGGGTGACGGGTGCTGGACATGGTGACTGCAGCACCCAGATCACCAGGGTGCCTGTGGAAGCCCCACGCTGAGGAGCTGTGGTGGTGGGAGCCCAGCAGGGCACTGAGGGGACAGTGGATGCTCAGCACAGCTCTGCCGCCTTGCACTGATCTTGCAGCTGGTGATTTGGGTTCCTGAGGTCTTGTGGGAGCTTTGCTTGGTTCCTCTGGGGTGGAAGAGGTTCAGGAGGCAAAGTATGTGCTGGGGTGGCATGGGAGGACATGAGAGGATGGGGGACACGAGGCCGTGCTGGGAGGGAGCCCCTCATGTCCTGCATTTCCCTGGGGTGCAGGTTGCTGCATGACGTGGACGCCGGGCACCTGAGCTTCGTGGAGGAGGTGTTTGAGAACCAGGTCCGGCTGCCTGGAGGCCAGTGGATCCACATGACTGACGCCTACAGCGACGTGGTGAGGACAAAGAACAGGCTGCGGTGGGAGGAAGAACCTGGGGGGCTCCAGGGAGATTTAGGCACCTGCTGGGCGTCGTTTGGTTGAAAACCCTCCTGTGTCCTACAGAACGGGGAGAAGGTCCTGCCTAAGGATGAGATTGAGTGTCCTCCCGGCTGGAAGTGGGAAGATGTGGAGTGGGACACGGATCTCAACAGAGCTGTGGATGAGAAAGGTACCGGGAAGCAGTTTGGGGCATCTGACCTCCTTTCATCCCCCTCACTCTGCCCATTGGGGTGTTTCCTTCCATGGTCCCATCCAGCACCAGGGATGATAATGTCCCCTTTGCCACTGTGTGGGCTGTCCCATGGGCTCCAGGAGAAGGGGGTCAGGCCCTGGGGGTGCCGTGTCCCCTGTGATCTGGATGAGGCTGGGGCTGTGGGGTGGGCAACCACAAACACAGCCCTTTCCTTGCTGCTGGGGAAAGGCCAGGATGTTCTTCTGGAAGATCTTGCCCATCTTCTGGTGAAAGATTGAAAGCATCAGGCCAGAGAGCACCCAAGGTGGTCACAAGCATTGGGGTTGCCTGTGGAAGGAAGGACAGAGAGGGGAGTCCCCAGGCTGTGGCTCTGAGCCAAGGGCAGGTGGGACACCAGGAGTGCATCACCTGAGCATCCCCAGTGGGACATCTCCGCTGGGTGGCAGCATGAGCAGGTCCTTATCTGCATGGGCCAGCAAACTGGGAAAGCAGATTGTGCCTGGACAAACCTTTGCTAATAAAGCTGTTTCAACCTGGACGTGGAATGTGATTTAGCGCTAGATTTAGGTTGTAATTGGACTCCATGAGCTTAAGGGTCTCTTCCAACCAAAATGATTCTATGTACGAAGAGAAAGTACCTGGTGGGGGGCAGGTTTGGGGGCTCCTTCCCCTCCTTCACCCAGGTGTCCCGTCCTCTCCAAGGCTGGGAATACGGCATCACCATCCCACCGGACCGCAAGCCCAAGGCCTGGGTGCCGGCTGAGAAGATGTACCACACCAACCGGCGCCGGCGCTGGGTGCGGCTGCGCCGGAGGGACCTCGCGCAGATGGAGGCCGTGAGGAAGGTAGGCCGGGGCCAGGCTTGGGTCCGTGTCCCTGCCTCCACGCGGAGGTGGAGGTGCTGGTGGCCTTGGTCTCCGTGCTGGAGGAGCAGCAGCCTCTGTGGTTTCCACCATGGGGCTCAACATCTCCCAGAGCTGGAGGCCCCTGCGGGGGTGCTTGGTTGGGCTGTGGGGGGACGGGACCTCCGGCAGTGCCACGGAGCAGCTCAGGGCAGGGGGCTGGCAGAGGTCCCCAGGCTGTCCCCTGTCCCGGTCCTGATTCCTCTAGGTGGTGCCATTGGACAGCAAATGCCACCGTGCTCTGCTGCTCCTCCCTCCCCTAGACGGCTCCCAAGATACTTTCCAGCACTTTTTTTTCTAGATAATTGTGGCTGGAAAGCATCGGGACATCCCTGTCACCCCCGTTTGCCAAAAGGGTGTGAGTGTCACAGGGAGGTGACACAACTTTAGGGAGAAAAAGCCATCATGGGCTGTGACTGACGTCCCGTGGTGGCCCAGGGGTGGTGAGGTGGTGGCAGAGAGGAGGGCAGGCTGGGAAGATGGAGATGCTGGTGCCACCCCGGCCAGGGCAGGATCTGGCCCCCAGCCCACCGAGACCCTTCTGCAGATGGGGGCCACCCCAGGGACGGGTGAAGGGCCGAATCCCCACAGTGATGGTTTTAAACTAGAGGAGGGAGATTCAGGCTGGACATGAGGAAGAAATTGTTGTGCTGAGGGTGCTGAGAGCCTGGCCCAGGTTCCCAGAGCGGTGGTGGCTGAACCATCCCTGGAGACATCCCAGGCCAGGCTGGACGGGGCTCTGAGCAACCTGAGCTGGTGGAGATGTCCCTGTCATGGCAGGGGGGGCACTGGGGGGGCTGGGAAGGTCCTTCAACCCAAACCGTCTGTGATTCTTAGTGGAAGAGACACAGGGAGGACGCAGGGTGGGACACGTAGCAGCTCAAAGAGGCTGAACCATGGGCACCACCCTGGCCCTGGAGAGCCCCAAAACTGCCTTGTCCCTTGTCTGTGCTGGGGTCCCACCAGGGTCACCTGCAGAGCGGCCGTGGGGTGGTGTGACTGAGCCCCCCCTGAGCCCCAGTCCCTTCCCAACAGCACAAGCAGGAGGAGCTGGACGGGGAGGGCTGGGAATACGCTTCGCTCTTCGGCTGGCGCTTCCACCTGAAGCATCGCCGGACAGACACCTTCCGGCGCCGGCGCTGGAGGCGCAGGATGGAGCCCCTGGAGCGCACCGGGGCCGCCGCCGTCTTCGCCTTGGAGGGGGCACTGGTAAGTACCCGCCTTCCCCCAGAAGTTTTTGGGCCACTCACGCCAAGAAAGGCCTTGAGGTGCTGGAGCGAGTGGAGAGAAGGGAACGGAGCTGGGGAAGGGGCTGGAGCACAAGTGTGATGGGAGCGGCTGAGGGAGCTGGGGGTTCAGCTGGAGAACAGGAGCTGAGGGGAGACCTTCTGATCTCTGAACTGCCTGAAAGGAGCTTGGAGCCAGGGGGGTCGGGCTCTGCTCCCCAGGAACAAGCGCCAGGAGCAGAGGAAACGGCCTCAAGTTGCACCAGGGGAGGTTGAGGTTGGATCTGGGAACAATTTCTTCCCCAAAGGGCTGTGGGGCATTGGAACAGGCTGCCCAGGGCAGTGCTGGAGTCACCATCCCTGGAGGGTTGGACAGACGGAGATGAGGTTCTCAGGACATGGGGCAGTGCCAGGGGTGGGGGAAATGGTTGGACTCGATGATCTTGAGGGGCTTTTCCAACCAAAACGGTTCTGTGATTCTCTGAGGATCGGGGCCTGGGAGGGGAGCCCGCTCGGGTCTGCTCGCACCCTCCGTGCCCTCCCAGGGAGCCGAGCAAAGCTCGTTATGTGCCACTTGTTATCTGCTGCTCGTTATCTGCTGCCTGCACCCGCTGCTGTGTGTTTAGCTCATGTTCTGGCTTTCTTAATACCCTGGATTTCATAATCCTTTGGCTTTTCCAATAACTAAATGAGAATCAACTACAGCAGCACAAAGCCCCTATTATAGGGCTTTTTATTCCCCCCCCGCCACTTTTGGCTTTTTTCCCCTTTTTTTCTGCTCCGTCCTTCCCTCCGTCCAGCGTTTGATCCCCTTTGGGACATGAGCAGCTCTGTGGCCCTTGCGTTCATCAGCCCTGAGCCCCATCCTGGGGGGTCCCGGCTTCTCCCCCTTCACCCTGGGGCCCGTTGATGCGATTTTTGGCCAGATGCTCCATCCCTCTGCATCTCAGCACAGGCAATCAGGAGGATTTAGCTGGAAAACGCTCTAACACGGGGTGTGTGTCCACGCACATGTATGTACACACCTGCGGGGCTGTAGGACCCCCCGTGCCCTTTCTCTGGCCACGGGAGGTGGGTTTGGGGTGTCGGATGGAGCTGCCTTGGGTCTCTGCTCACTCGTGCTGAAGCACAGAGGAAAAAAACCCATTAAAATGCCAGTTTTGCATATGTGTTTTCCAGGCATTTCTTCGAGCTGGAGTGCCCAGTTCTTACTTGATAGGGCTTTTTATTATTCGTCTCCCAAATCTCTCATTCATCTTTACGCCCAAGTTACGTCTATAATTTTTATTATATTATAACATAATGCATCCAGTTTACTACAGGCTGTTTCAAAAACACGGACCCAGTTTCAAAGCAGTGTATTTTTCCATGGCAACACGTTGCAATTGCACAAAAATTTGCAAGCAGCTTAGTGATCTGATCAAGTTTTAGCAGCCTTTTTGTAAAATGCTCTGTGTTGCCTCCACCTGCTGTACGGACAACAGCGAGATGACAGTTGAGTTCGTTCCAAACACGATTCTGTTTTTTGAGGTCGTCCAGATTAATCGCTAATGGTGGCACAAACCCACGGTATTTGATGTGTCCCCACCAGAAAAAGTGGCAGGCTGGGATGTCTGGGGGCCTTGGGGGCCAAAGCGTTGCACCAAGTCTCGGTGTCCCGTGCCAACCTTGAGGCAGTGGGTCCATCTTTTTGAAACACCCTGTATTTTGCTTATTTTCTAACTGGAAGCAGTTCTAGCAAAAAAAAGAAAAAGCAAAAAAGCAGTTGTTGTGCCTTGCCTTGTTGAGCCTGGCCTTGCTTTTCCCTCTCCCCCTTCCCCAGCAAACGCTGCCCGAAATGTCACTGCTGCTCTGTAGAGCGAACACCCAGTTCCCTTGCACATGCCTGAACCATCAGTTTTCCCTGCTCGAATGTCAGCAAACAGCAGGAAACCCCTCGGTGAGAGCGGGTCCTGGGGAAGCAGCAGGACCCCGAAGCATCGCCCGGGCACGGTGAATCCCCCCGCAGGCCATTTCCTTCAGGTGGGGGGGCTCTGGGGACGCCGTCCCCACGGCTGGGAGGGGGACAGTGGCAGGTGAGTCCCAGCGGCTCCGCTCGCCCCCTTCCCCTCGCAGTAGGTCATTCTGGCTCGCCTCGGCGCCCCCGTAGTTTGGGGTTACTGGCCGCATTGTCGGTGGCTTCTTGGTTTTCTGTGGCTTGCTTTATGAACGGTCTTGCCATGCTTTCTGGTTTTGCAGCTTCGTGCCTTTCAATCTCTCCTCTCTCGCTTGAACGACTTACATATTTTTCCAGGATGCTCCATCCCGAAATAATCCCTAAATTTACATAGCGTCTCCCATCCAGCAGCCCCAGGCCTGCACAGAACCGACCCCTCCGTCCGAGGGACTGGGGACTCGGCGTGACGCGTGGGGCTGGGATCGGGGGGTGACGTGGTGCCGAGGACGGGACGGGACGATCCGATCCGAGCGGGCGCTGAGGGCTGGGAAGGGTGGGCACTGATTCTTCGCTATATCCATTTCTAACTCTTTTCAAACGCGGAGGGGGGCAGGTCTCGCCGGCTGCCGCGTCAGGGGTGCGAAGGGCACCTGGGTGGGCAGCGGCTGCAGTCCGAGCTGCTGCCGGGCGCGCTGGAGCAGAATAGAGATGCTGTCAGGAGAGGGAGCCGGAGCGTCCCCCAGCTCAGGTTGTACCCATGCCTGGCACCCCACCGCATGTGCGGAGAACAAAATCCCATATGCTGGATGGGAGACACTATGTAAATTTAGGGATTATTTCGGGATGGAGCATCCTGGAAAAATATGTAAGTTGTTCAATATGCAGAACAATATGCATTTTACTGCTGACCTCAGTGAGCTCTGTATTTTTATTCAAAAGAAGGAATTCAGGAGGAGAACTGGGTCTCCGACTTAGAACCTTGAGAAGAAGCCTAAAAAACTGCCCTGTGGTCTGTGTAAGAGACTCTGGAGACACAACATGTAGCAAGCAGATCCTCCTGTCTGCTCCATCCCGTTCCTGTTATCTGCCGCCTTCTCCCCAAAAGGCATCAGTGCAGTTTTGGGGTTGTGGCTGTGGGTTGGCATCCAGTGGAGGAGCCGTACGGCGGTGCAGGGAAAACGAGGCAGGATTAAAGTGCAAAGCCAGAACAAGCCAACACCCCAAGTGCTGGTTCCCTGAGCTATTCCAGAGGGTTAATTTACAGCAGGGAGATGATACCAAACGGGACCAGCAGGAATGCGCTGGGATGCAGGAAGGTGCGGATGGTGCTTGGGGTTTCTGGGTCTCGCTTTTCCTGGTGATGCTCGTCATCCATCGCTCTGACCTTACCCGACCGAGCAGTCGTTGCCTCTAAGACGTGCTGAACCCCAACATGTGGACATGAGGGAGAAATTGTTTGTGCTGAGGGTGGTGAGAGCCTGGCCCAGGTTGGGCAGAGCGGTGGTGGCTGAACCATCCCTGGAGACATCCCAGGCCAGGCTGGACGGGGCTCTGAGCCACCTGAGCTGGTGAAGATGTCCCTGTCATGGCAGGGGGGACACTGGGGGGGGCTTGGAGTTCTCTTCAACCCAAACTGTTCTGTGGTTCTATGAACCCCGTGGGGATGGGGCGAAGGAAGGAGGTTTTGGGGCTGCTCCATCCTGCGCAGAGACTCCAAAGGGCAAATCATCGTCCTGAGCAAGAGCGTTTTGCAGCTTGCCCTCTGCGAGATGTGCGTCCCGTGGGGTTTTGGGTGTGAGGAGCCTCAGTTGCCTGTGATGCGCAGACTGGGGGGGCCCCAAGCGCTTGCTGAGGGATTCAGAGAACAACCCCTGCCTGTCTCGGCCCCAGGTCTTGCGGGTCGGGGTGGGGGCCTGGGGGTCTGGTGGTCCATAAAAATGGCTGAGGAGCCATTGATGTCCCGCGGGGAGGGGAGGGCAGCGCTGCAGGTGCCTCCCGAACCCCCCGCGCCACCTCATCTGTGAACACAGCCCAGAGCAGGGTTTCCTCTGCAGGCCATGTCCCGGGACTTGCGATTCCTGCCTGGAGAAGCAAGGAGGGTCTGCAGGCGCCAGCTCTGATGTGGGGCTGTGACCAGGCCGCTCCGGCTCTGGAAATCCCATCCTGGACCTGCTTTTTTTTTTTTTTCTCCATCTTTCTTTTCCCTTTTTTTCCTTAAATGCCCCTCCTATCTTTCCCTAACATTTGATAATGGGAACATATTTAAAGATCAGATTTACCCTCACCAGGAAGTTACCTTTACGCCCCTTTTCCTGCAACTAAATATTTCAAGCCGAATGCGGCAACTAGGAGGCGATAAAAGGCCAGTTTTCATAGGTGAACACAGAGGAGGCAGGAGCCATGGCCAAGGTTGGCCGAGGTTCCCCCGGGCAGCAAATGGGCCATTTGGCTGCATTTGACACCGTCTGTGTCACTGGTCACAACATTTACACTCCATTAATTTTGCTTGCAAAGGATGTGGTGGAATTGCTTTAACTATTGGCTGCTGCTCCAAGAATGGTGAACGTCATGGAGAGACGGCCTCAGGTTGCACCAGGGGAGGTTGAGGTTGGATGTGGGAACAATTTCTTCCCCAAAGGGCTGTGGGGCATTGGAACAGGCTGCCCAGGGCAGTGGGGGAGTCACCATCCCTGGAGGGTTGGACAGACAGATGAGGTTCTCAGGACATGTAGTGGTGGACTTGGCAGTGTTGGGTTAATGGCTGGACTCATCTGGAGGGTCATCTCTTCCAGCCAAAATGGTTATCTGGTTCTGTGAGAGGTTCTTCCATGCTGGTGAGACACTGGGAGCTGGGATGTGAACTGGGGACCCTACGGCTGCTTTTGTTGTCATGTCCTGTTCCCCCCAGCACTGGACCATGAGCTGGGTCCTCTTTGCTCCCCTGGGTGGAAGAGTGTGAAGGTCCCTCCACAGAGAAGCCCAATTCCTCTGGGACACCCATGGGGATGGTGGTACCCTGGAGAACCCCATCCCACAGTGGGGGTCCTGGCATGGCTGACCTTGCCTTGCTTTCTCTTGCAGGGGGGAGTGACAGATGACAAGAGCGACGATGGCAAATCCATCTCCACCCTCAGTTTCGGCGTCAACAGACCCACCATTTCGTGCATATTTGACTGTAAGGCCCCAAGGGTGGGAAAGGAGGGTGCGGGTCATGGCCACGAGTCCTGGCATGGGGTGTCTGCGGTGGGGACCCCATAGCTCAGCGTTTCCCATCCTCTTCCTCTCACCTACCTCGAGTGCGGGCGGATGGAAAGAGGGGGTGGGTAAGGCTGGGACATGGGTTGTCCCCCTGGGAACATCCACACAGAATCAGAGTCATTTTGGTTGGAAGAGACCCTCAAGATCATCAAGTCCAACCATTGACGTGCTCAGGGCTCGGTGCTCTCTTGGGAAGCCACGGGAAGGGTTAAGCTGAGCTGCCCTCAGACCTGAGCCTGGGGCTGGTTAAAACCAGCTCTGGGTGCTCAGCACAGGACACACAGGGACCTGCTGGAGAGGGGCAGAGGAGCACAGAAATGATGCGAGGCTGGACCAGCTCTGCTGGGAGGACAGGCTGAGAGAGCTGGGGTGTTCAGATGGAGAAGAGAAGCTCTGGGGAGACCTTAGTGCGGCCTTTCCGGACTTAAGAGGGTCAATAAGAAAGATGGGGACAGACTTTTGAGCAGAGCCTGTTGTGATAGGACAAGGGTGATGGTTTTAAACTAAAGGAGGGAGATTCAGGCTGGACAGGAGGAAGAAATTGTTGTCCCTGAGGGTGGTGAGAGCCTGGCCCAGGTTCCCAGAGAGGTGGTGGCTGAACCATCCCTGGAGACATCCCAGGCCAGGCTGGACGGGGCTCTGAGCAACCTGAGCTGGTGAAGATGTCCCTGTCATGGCAGGGGGGGACTGGGGGGCTGGGAAGGTCCCTTCAGCCCAAACTGTTCTATGATTCTGTGATACTTCCCCAGTGCCCTGCACTTTTAACCATTTCTCATTCCTCTGCCCAGGTGGGAACAGGTACCACCTCCGCTGCTACATGTACCAAGCGCGGGATCTGATGGCCATGGACAAGGACAGCTTCTCAGGTCAGCCCTAGCGCTCGTGTCCACCTGTCTGTGCTTGGAATTAGTGCGGGGGAGTAGTCTGTAAAGCAAATTTTGGGTTATTCATTGATGTGAAATGAGGAGATGTTTTTTAGTCAAACAAAAAAAGGCAGCGGCGCAAGGCTTTCCCAAGGAAACCAGCCGGGTGGCTTGACTTCCCATCAGAAAAAAAAATATTAAGAAAAGTCACAGTTTCAAGAACTCTTACATGTGAAACCAAGCAGAAACCACAAGCTACCCAGGTCAGCTGTGAGTCAGAGCTGTTTGCTTTGCTAATAGCTCCTTCTCCTGAGCTGAGGTGATGCTGGATGCCGGTGGCAAGGCCGGGGAGCAGCGGCTCTGGGGCACGACAAATGAAAGCAGAGGCGAGGGCAGGGATGTTTATCGTGGCACATGGCCCTGAGCCGCCCCCGGGGCTGTGCGATGGAGGGGTCTGGGCTGGTGTCGAGATGATGGAGCACTGGGCAGAAACCTCCATGAGGTGTGTCAGAAAAAATTAAAAAGTGTGTAATTAGGACTTCGGAGCAGAAAGGCATCTTCTTTGGGGTCCTCATGAAGGTTCTGCTCGGATTTCTGTGCCCTCAGCATCCATCCTGGCCAGTTTCTTGCCCACCCTTGCAGGGCAGGGGAGCAAAAATCTCCTGGGTTTGGGGTTTGTCCTGCGGTTTGGCCAAGGGCTCAAGGCTAAAGAAGGGAGACTCTGTTTATTAGCAATGAAAGAATTGATTGAAAAATATGTCTGGAAAGGAACATACCTAACGGTGGCAAATCTGTAAAACGGTTTGTACTTGTTTTCACGACCGAACACGAAATCGAGCTGCTGCTCCTCTGCTCTCCAGCCTGGACACTTTGCAAGGGGGCTGAGAGGCAATGGCTGGGGGTTTCCTTGATGGAGCTGATGCCTGAACTGGGAAATCCTTCTGAAATGACTCTAAAAAATGCCCCTTCATGGAAAAAAGTGTGGTCCCAGCTGGAGAAAAGGCTGTCCTGGGCTTTGAGCAAGGATCTGCATCCCCAGCAGAACTACAGGCACTTCTGAAACCACCAGGCTGGTGTGGTGAGGACATCCTGTGCTGAGCTCATGTTGTCCGGGTTAGGAGATTGAGCCAGAATTAGATACGTGACTTTATCTGTGGGGCGGGTCTTGTTATTTGGCGATGAAGCTGGTGAGGGGCTGGAGCACAAGTGTGATGGGAGCGGCTGAGGGAGCTGGGGGTTCAGCTGGAGAACAGGAGCTGAGGGGAGACCTTCTGATCTCTGAACTGCCTGAAAGGAGCTTGGAGCCAGGGGGGTCGGGCTCTGCTCCCCAGGAACAAGCGCCAGGAGCAGAGGAAACGGCCTCAAGTTGCACCAGGGGAGGTTGAGGTTGGATCTGGGAACAATTTCTTCCCCCAAGGGCTGTGGGGCATTGGAACAGGCTGCCCAGGGCAGTGGGGGAGTCACCATCCCTGCAGGGTTGGACAGACGGAGATGAGGTTCTCAGGGACGTGGTCTAGTGCTAGAGTTAGATTTTGTTTGGACTCAGAGATACTGAGGGTCTTGTCCAACCGAAACAATTCTATGATTCCATGTGGCGCTGTAGGGTGCTTGGGTGCCGGTGGGTTGGTTTTAGGAGCATTTTGTTTGCAGCAGAGGCTGAAGCGCAACTGTGGAGGTGAGGGGGTGAGAGCCTGGCCCAGGTTCCCAGGGAGGTGGTGGCTGAACCATCCCTGGAGACATCCCAGGCCAGGCTGGACGGGGCTCTGAGCAACCTGAGCTGGTGAAGATGTCCCTGTCATGGCAGGGGGGACACTGGGGGAGCTGGGAAGGGCCCTTCAACACAAACTATTTTGTGTTTCTGTGATTGTATGGTAATCCTGTCCAACCATTAACCCAACACTGTCACTAAACCATGTCCCTCAGAACCTCAGCAGCGAGTGGGGACAGCTGGGTGTCCCCATGCTGGGCAGCAGGACCACAGTCCAGGGGGGGTCCTGCTTCCCCTGGTGTTCTATTTTAAAGCAGAGGGTCCTGGGGGGGTGGCAGAAATGCCCTGGAGAGGTGCAGAGCACCCGAACAATCCCCCCGTGTGTGCACCCAGCGAGGTCCCGTCTCCACAAAGGGTTTGTTGTTGGAGGCGGGGGGGACCGGGCTGATCTCATGGTGGGGCGGGGAGGGGAGTCCCTGCCTTCCCAAAGACCTGGCCAAGGACAACATGAGTAACAACATGCCACAATGTGGAATTGTGATCTCCGCTGCCTTAACAAAGCATAAAGGAGTTCATTAAGGGGGCTTTACACAGTTATAAAAATAAACCTTCTGTGCGCACGAGGGGCTAAACAAAGGGGCTTTATAGAGGCCTCCTTTAAAAAGAAGAAGAGGGGGTGAAAAAAAAAAAAAGCAAAATAGCAAATCCATGTCCGTGATTTTTTTATTTGTTGTAACGCATTCTGCTTTGCTCTTACTGGAAAAAAAGCGCCTAAGTGGAAAAGGTTCTCCCAGCATGAACAGCGCTGGCTGCAGCCGCTCAGCTCGCCCACGGCCCGGCTCGTTGAGCACATCTGTGGAAAAACGTCCATCCTGTGACCCCTTCTCTGGCGCGGGGGCCGCGGGGGCTGTCACCCTGCTCTGCCAGCCCCAATTTTGGGTGTCTGGGGGATGCTTCTGCATCTCCAGGGCAGGCAGGACACGTTGTGCTCCCAGCGTGAGCTCCCAGTCTCTGGACAGTGCTGGTATTGGGTGCACATGTAGAATCATAGGGTCGTTTTGGCTGGAAAAGCCCCTCAAGCTCATCGAGTCCAACCATAACCCCCCTGGCCCTGCCCCATGTCCTGAGAACCTCATCTCCGTCTGTCCAACCCTGCAGGGATGGTGACTCCAGCACTGCCCTGGGCAGCCTGTTCCAATGCCCCACAGCCCTTTGGGGAAGAAATTGTTCCCAGATCCAACCTCAACCTCCCCTACACTCTGCTTTGCGTGTCGGGGAACCCGTCCTGGGTTGCATTTGCAGGGTCTGCTGTGCTCCTGGCCCTGGGAGGTCTCTTGGGCCTGGCTTTGGGGTGAGCCGGACCCCACCCACTGCCTGGCGAGTCTGTGTCTCGTGGTGCCACGTCACACTGGGTGTCGCGTGGAGGAGGTGGCCTGTGTCCTCCTGAAAAGTCTCCTGCCACCACGGAGGTTGGGATTTGCAGGCAACTGGAGCTCAGGAGTCCAGCTGGGACTGCTCAGATGCAGCAGTCATAGAACCACGGAACAGTTTGGATTGAAGGGACATTTCCAGCTCACCCAGTCTCACCCCTGCCATGAGCAAGGGCCAGAGCAGGTGGGCAGGGGTGGGCGCTCCTTCTCTCCTAACGCAAGAGCTGGGAGGTAGAGGGAGGTGGGTACCACAAAAAAACGTGAGAGGATGGTTATTCATGCAGGTTTGGGTCCTCATCAGAGGACATGGTGGGTTCAGGAGAGGGCAGGTCTGTGGAAGACAGCCCCTTTGCAGGGTTCCAAACACACAGACATCACATCTGGCCTGGGAAGTTCCTGAGCTGCGACCAACTGGTGTAGATGGATAAGTGTTGGAGAACTTGGCCACGTTCTTCTCTTCGTTGGAGTTGCCTGGGATGTGGTGGGAATGTCATTGCCTTTTCTAAAAGACCTGCAGCTCCTTCAGACTGTTCAGTCTTCCCCATGTAACCCACTGGCTCTTAAATGACCATGAATTTCTTTCTTCGTCCTGGACAAGTATCTCTAATTAATCCTTTGTCTCTTGTCTGTCATCCCTTGCAGATCCTTATGCCATTGTCTCCTTCCTCCACCAAAGCCAGAAGACAGTGGTGATCAAGAACACCCTGAACCCCACCTGGGACCAGACACTCATCTTCTATGAGATCGAGATCTTTGGGGACCCCCAGAACGTGTCTGACTCCCCTCCCAACATCGTGGTGGAAATATATGACCACGACACCTACGTAAGTGTGTCGGCAGGAGCTGGACCTTGCTGGGGTGGGTGGGACAGAGGGGTGACACCGTTCCTGCCCTCTGGATTGCGATGCTGGAACATCTCCGGGCGGCTCAGCCACCGAACTGAACACTCATAAGACACAAATCCAGCAAACAGCTCACCTAGGGATGTCCTTAGTGGTCCTGCTCTAGTTACCAAAGCTGCATCTGCATCGAGTTTTGCAGAGTGGCCAAATTAACCGTATTTCCTTGTGGAGCAAGCTTGGGACAAGATTTACAGCAGTCCTGCACGCAGGGGACCACAGCAGGTTGTTTGCTCAGCTGCCCAAAGGTATCTGAGGTGTCTCATAGTGATGGTGTTTGGGGGCTGGTGAGATAACCTTGAGTCCTTCCTAAACCAACTGGGCTGCAGCCTGTCACAAGGGCAGGAGGGACCTCAGACTCTGTGCAAGAGCAGTGCATAAGTGAAAAGCACTTAGAATCCATCTCAGGAATGTCCCAGGAACCTCTCGGAACCCTGTTGTGCTCCCTCCTCCAAAAGACACCAGCAGGAAGCAGCAAAGGCAGCTGAAGGTCCCATTGCAGACCAGCGAACGGGCTTTTTAAGAGCTGCTGATACTTAACGCTATGCTCAGAGCTCCTGCTCTGGAAATCGTGTGGTACCATAGGAATTTCACCTTCTGTTTAAGCCAAAATGCACAAGAAAGTCCATTTCTATCCCTAGTAGTTGCAGGGAGGAGTTTGAAAAATGGAGTCTATATGAGCATCAAACCCATCTTTTTTTTCTGAACTGGTCCCATAATGGTTCAGACAGTGAGCCTGATTTTTGAGTGGTGGTCTCGGCTGAGGTGCAGGCACGTGGTGATGGGCTCCACTGAGAAGAGGGGTGGGAAGAAAACTCCTCGTGCCCGTGTTTGCCTTTCAGGGTGCAGATGAGTTCATGGGGCGCTGCATCTGCAAGCCCAGCCTGACCCGCTCGCCGCGGCTCTCCTGGCACCCGGTCATCAAGGCCAACAGGAACGTCGGGGAGCTGCTGGCTGCCTTCGAGCTGATCCAGAGGGAGAAGGTGAGCTCCCCATCCTGTTTCCAGTGCTGGCTGCTTCCCTCAGAGTCCCTCCGCACCCAGCAGGATCCCACCTTTGCTCGGTGCTGAGTTATGTCCACCTGGGCTCGGTTGTCCTCAGTTTCACGCCATGGTTGCTCTGAGCGGACCTGGCCGTGATGCTCAGCGCTGGCTGCACCAGTGCGGTGTGCTGGGAGGAGTGGAGCAAAGCCAGCAGCTCCCGTGAGGACAAACAGCTCTGCTCTGCAACAGGCTGAGAGAGCTGGGGCTGCTCAGCTGGAGAAGAGAAGCTGAGAGGGATGTGCTCAATGGGATCGATATCTCAGGGTGGGTGTCAGAGGATGGACCAGACTCTGTTCAGTGGTGCCCAACGCCAGGGTGAGGGGCAACGGGCACAGACTGAAACACAGGAGGGTCCATGTGAACCTGAGGAGAAACTTGTGTGCTGGGAGGTGCCAGAGCCTGGCCCAGGCTGCCCAGAGCGGGTGTGGAGTCTCCTTCTCTGAGACATTCAAACCCACCTGGATCCTGCGTGATTTGCTCTGTGACCCTGTGTGATCTGCTCTGTGATCCTGTGTGGTCTGCTCTGTGACCCTGTGTGATTTGCCCTGTGACCCTGGGTGATCTGCCCTGTGACCCTGGGTGATCTGCTCTGTGACCCTGGGTGAGCAGTGCTGGGCTGGGGATCCACAGAGGGACGTTCAGCCCCAGCCAGGCTGCGATTCTGTGTTTGATCCCAGCAGAAAGCAGCCGGGTGGATTTGAGGCTCTGCCGGTGCCTCCTCGTGGCAGGGACAGCCCTGCCCTCCTGCCCGGGTTTCGCAGCCCAGCGCTGGCCGTGGAGGGGGTGACGTGTGGCTGTGGGAGGATGGGTGTTTCTCTGCCAGATAAAGCTGAGTTAGCACCAGGAGTGCAAATGGAAAACACATTTGTTTTTCTCCACAGCCAGCTGTCCATCACATCCCTGGCTTCGAGGTAAGGTCTTTCTCCTGTTTGCAGCTCTACACTCCTCAGACCATCCCCACCCCGACAGAGCTGCTGGGTCCCAGCACCACCAGCTGCTCCAGCAGAGGTTTGCAGTGGGCTCTTCTGCAGCGATCTCTCCATCCTACCTTAGGATGAAGGAATCCCCATGTCGAGATGCCAGTTCCCTTCAGCTGGTGGTAAAGAGGGCTGGAGTGAGTGATGCAGCTCACTTTTGATCCCTAAGACAGGACAAATGTGCCCCATTCCTGATACGATTCCCCAGGTTTGAACACACCGTTCCCTTCCTGCCCTACGATAATTTACTAATTCCCATCACGAAGGGCTTTGATTCCCACCCTGCAGCCTGGCTGAGCAAAGGCATTAACTGTTGCTGGATGTTCAATGGTTTTGAGTCACCTACACTGTTTTTTTCTCAAACCTGGGGACTGTGGTGTGCAGGAACTTGGAAAACGTCCTTTTCCCATTCAGTTATCAGCTACAGTTGTAAGCCCTAGGATGTGCTTATGGATGAGCATTGCTCTAACTCTCTGCTCTCCTCTTCCCCAGAGTGAGCTGTCCTCCAGTCTGGACGAGGTGAGTCTGTAAGATTTACTTGTCTCTTCACCTTGGCGATTGTTAAAATTGTGCCTTGACATGGCAGCCACTTATTTTCAGATGAGCCAGGTCAACAGCATCAGGATTTTAGTAACCTGTGTGGTCACCAGCAGAACAGAGCAGATGGGCTCTGTGTTTAACCCAAGACGTGTTCCCAACGACAAAGCATGTTGGGTGATATTTCACCTTTGTGGGGTGCGTGTGCATGAGATCTGCTGGTGTTCAACCCTTCCAAACAAAGCATGCGAAAGCCAAACTGCTGGGCTGACCTGTGGCTGAAATCCCACTTGAAAAGTCTGCAACTTTTCACGGGGAATTCCCCATGAATTGGGGCACGTGCTGGACTCCGTTTGCAGATTCTGCTTTAGCCACTGCCATACTCACAGTTGGGAGGTTAGAGAGACAACATATTGCCCAGCCGTGTGTGTACATCCCTTTTTCCATTGCCTCTTCAAGGTTTAGAAACATTTTTCCAGGTGTTAGTTGTCAGTTGCAAATTGGCTCAATGGATCAACTGCTCCAGTTGTTCTGAATAATAATAATAACAAAAATCTCTTTGGGATCCCAAGCTGCTGCTTGGGCAGCTGGTCAGAGTTGCTCCCTGGACCTTGTGCATCCTGCGGAGCAGATCAGCTGGACCAGTTGCTCTCGGGGTGGGCTGGTGTCTGGGACAACCCAGGGCAGGGAGCTGAACAAGTGTCACGTCTGCTTGAGTGTTGTGGTGGCCAGAGAACCCCGAGGTCTGGAGATGTGCTAGGAAGGACTGGGGGCACGCAAAGAACCCACCACATCTCCAGGAAAATTTGGATGGGCTGAACACGTTTTTGCAGATGGGTTTCTTCCACCCAAGCGGCCTTTCCTGGTGGTGTGGGGCTCATTTTGCGCTCCACGTGGGCTGAGATGGATGAGCTCGTGTATACGTAACCATCTCTCTGCTCTCTCTCCTGCATTTCTTGCCATGCCATTGCTGGACGGGGCACCCTGCAGCTCTGCACCCCTGCCTTGTTCTACGAGGGGCTCCTCCACTGGGTACCTTTGATCCCCAAACCCTCGCCTCTCCTCTATTCCTCTATTCCTCTGTTCCTCTGTTCCTCTGTTCCTCTGTTCCGTTGCCCAGAATCCGAGCAAAGTCCCAACAGACACTCTCAGAGAGACCAGCTCCTTCGGCCGTGCCCTGGCCCCACAGACCACCCCACTGACGCTGCGTCCAGACAGCGGTGCCAACCTGATGGCTCCAGTGCTCTTAGTAAAAATCAAGCCTTATGGAGACTCAGGCCCACGTTGTGCATTGTTCAGGCTCATGATCTGTCGGAATGACCAGACTGACACCAGATTATTTCGTAATGCATTTCTGGGGCAGATGGGAGGAGTCTTCTTGGCCAGGATTCCCTTCCAGCTCAGGACATTCTATGATTCTATGATCCCCTCCAAGCACTGGGGTTTAAGCCCTTCTTGAAACAACACGGCCCAGCTGTGCTCTCAAACTGGGAGACATTCCCAGCCACGGCTTTAGCTGGTCTGATCTGTGTTGGCTCTCACTCACCTCTCTTCCAAACCTGTATCAAAGTCAGGCTTGGACTGGATGATCTCCTGAGCTCCCATTCACCCAAATTCCCACTGATTTATCTCACGCGAACCACCCCAGGTGCCAGCAGACCCCAAAGGTCTCTGTGGATGTCTCCTCCATCCCGCCTGCTGTGTCTGGGTTGAGAGCTGTGTCTGGGAATTGCTTGTTCCCCGCTCCCAGCCTCCTGTGCCTGCCTTGTCCCCAGGACTCACTGCTCACTTCTGTCTCGTCCGGGGGAACATTTAATGCGGAGAACCAAGAGAACCGCCGCGTAACACCCAGGAGAGCAGCAGGGATTGAGAAGGACTTAGAAATAGCTGGTGCTGGTGGCAGAGGTTGCAGTGTCAGGAGCCAAGTGTGCACCGTTGGCTTTCAAAGCTGCTGTTGGACTGGGGGGGGACAGGGGACAGGCAGGAGCTCTTTCCCATGGCTTTCCTCTCTTCCCACCCAGATTTGCCAAAAATGAGCTTTAGTCCAATGACTGAGCAACCTGATCTGGGTTAAGATGTTGGACTGAGTGAGCTGGGAAGGTCCCTTCAACCCAAACTGTTCTGTGATTCTATAAGGAAATGCAACATATGTCATCTGCATCAGTGAAGATTTAGATGCTCCGTTAGGGGAAAAAAAAATAAACAACTTTTTGGGAACAGGCTGTGCAGGCATCTCAGAGGGGCTGTGTGGAGTTTGAGCCTACCTTGGGGTCTGGAGATGGTCTGGGTGGCTTCTCCAGATCTGCATCTCTGTTACGCAGCTTAAATGCATTTTAAGCACATTTAAAGCTAGAAATGAGCACGCATTGCTAAATAAGGATAAACTGAGGCTCTTCTTGCTTCAGTCACCTTGATGTGCTCCAAGTGCTCTGGATCACAAACGGAAGCTGAGGATAGACCTTCAAGGGCCATTCGGTTTACCCTTCTACTCAAGGAAGGATCGACTCGTGTTGATGGTGCAATGTCTTATTCAGGAGACAGGTTGTGCTGTGAGAGGTTGAGGTTGGATGTGGGAACAATTTCTTCCCCAAAGGGCTGTGGGGCATTGGAACAGGCTGCCCAGGGCAGTGGGGGAGTCACCATCCCTGGAGGGTTGGACAGACAGATGAGGTTCTCAGGACATGGGGCAGTGCCAGGGCTGGGGAACGGTTCGACTTTGTGATTTTGAGGGGCTTTTCCAACCAAAAGGATTCTGTGACACCGTGATTCAATGAAATGAAGGCTCTGGGTGAGCAGGTTGGTCACCAGAAGTGCCGAGCACCCGAGCGATGCCGGGGATGCTGGGCTCCTCTCCCTGCCCCTCCCGGATGACCTGGCCTTTCCCTGCCCGCGCTGACCGCTGCTGTGGGCTGTGTGACCAGGTTTGCTGTCTGTCCCCTGTGAGAACCCCCACAGCTGCCCCGAAAACCGAGGTACCCAGAGTCTTGGGCTGACAAGCAGCTCGATTCAGCAGCCACCAGCGATTGCCAATGCAAATGAAAGCTTAGCGTCTAGGATGTCTAACATGCCACCGTGAAAATTCCCTTTGTAGAGCAGTTATATACATACAAATATAAACCTGAACCAATCCTATAATTGAAATACACATACTTAATTTAATGCAATAATACTCCAGCCTGAAAAGAATGCCAGGCTGCTAAATTGGTTCCAACTGCCCTTGGCTGAGGGTTGCATTTTTTAGAGGTTTTTGCTTTCATTCCTGCCTTTTTGGTGGCTCTGAAGTTGAACATGCAGGTCAAGAAGAACCCAAACCCTGCGGGAGGCTCCGAGCCTGTCCTCTGCGGGCAGCGGGGAAATCTGCCTCCCCGCTTTCCTCCTCTGGGAAGGCAAATTTTGAGTCCTTCACCTGCCTTTTGTATTTAGTCTCACCCTGAAGGAAACGTCCTTCTGTACCCAGGGCGCACAGACAGCTTTGTCTGCCCCGTCCTGTGCCGGCAGGCTGCTGGCTGCCAGGTGCAGTTTATATCGGAGCTGTTGGGTGAGCAACAGCCCCTTCCCGCATCTGGAGGTGATGCTGACCCTCCATCCCCCCGTGCTGCCCCTCTGAACCGGGACCTGGGCACAGCTGCTCGCTCTGGCCAACTCAAGGAAGAAATTGTTTGTGCTGAGGGTGGTGAGAGCCTGGCCCAGGTTCCCAGAGAGGTGGTGGCTGAACCATCCCTGGAGACATCCCAGGCCAGGCTGGACGGGGCTCTGAGCAACCTGAGCTGGTGAAGATGTCCCTGTCATGGCAGGGGGGGCACTGGGGGAGCTGGGAAGGTCCCTCCAACCCAAGCTAATCTATGATTCTGAGGAACTGTATTTCACTAATTAACCCCCTGCTGCTGCTTCTTCATCTGCTGCCCTCATCCCTCTGCATAACTATCTCACCAAGGTCCTGGGGGGGTTGGATGCTCTTTCATCCCTTCCTCCCCAAAGGGATGTTGAACCTTGATAGAGGGCAGATCCCTTGGAAAAGCTCAGGGATTGCCCTAAGCAGATGTTTGACCTTTTCCAGGGTCAGGTTAAAGGGAGAGAAGCATTTTGCAGGTGCATTTCTCCTCCCAGCCCTCATCTCCCCCTGTCTCAGTGTCCTGGACTTCAGGGGGAGATGAGTTTTGCAGAGAAGGACGCAGCGTGGGGCGGGGGAGGTGACGGGGTTGGTGTCCCCAGCGCCGTGTCCTGACGTGCCCTTCGCCCCCTGTGTCCCCACAGTCCGCGGACCTGGACCTGCCGTACCCCCCGCCCCAGCGGGAGCCCAACGTTTACATGGTGCCCCAAGGGATCAAACCGGTGCTGCAGCGCACGGCCATCGAGGTGAGTGAGGGGCAGACCGCCCGCCCCCTCGCAGGTAACACCCCACACGTGGTCCCTCAGGGGGATGAGGCTCAGAAATGGCATCCGAGCCAGACTCTGTGGATCCAGAGTCCTGCCAGTGCTGGGAGCTGGTTCTGTCCACTGGTTGTCAACCAAGAAAGTCTCTTTAAAGCATTTGAACGGAGCAAGCCTGGCTGTAGGGTTGGCCTGTCTGGAAACCCTACCGTTCCCTTCGCTCCTACTGGCTGTGGTTGCCTCTATGGACCAATAAATTGGCCCATTTTCTCTTCTTTTCCCATCACACAACTGTCACTGGTCCCTGTGTCCCACCAGGGCTTCCCTCAGCACAGCCTGCTTGTCTTGCTGGGCAAACAAGTCTCACCACGCAGTCATATCCTAGGGCAGAGCGCAGCCCTGGATCACGCCTGCCATACCTTCTAAAAAAGGACAGTCTGCCTCACACCAGCATACTTGCCCAAAAGAAAGATGGTCCCTGCACAGATACGCAGTTGTGGACCTGGTTTATTGGTGCGTATGGGCACGACCTGGCTTCTCCCAGCACAAGTTGTCCCACGTGGTTGATCCATCTCTCCTTCCTGGTTTTCCAACCTTCACGTTTACCTCCATTGCTGAGAAGCTCAGTGAGAGACCTGGGGGCAGATTTTTGGCTCATTCTTTGCCGTCTGTTCCTCTCACCCTTCAGATCCTGGCCTGGGGGCTGAGGAACCTCAAGAGCTACCAGCTGGCCAGCGTCACCTCTCCCAGCCTGATAGTGGAGTGTGGTGGGCAGCTCGTGCAGTCCTGCGTCATCAAGAACGTCAAGAAGAACCCCAACTTTGATGTCTCTGTGCTCTTCATGGAAGTGGTGAGGACCTGGTCCCCACCGTGCAGTGATGAGAGCTGGTTGGGAAGGACCTCCCAAGGTCCCATTAAAAATGCACCCTGTGATGGCGCTGATTGTGTCCTGCTCAGCCTTGCTTCCCTCTGGGGAGACTCAGAGCTGCTGCCCTCCCTGCCCTGCGTAGTTATGGGGTCCCTCCCCTCTCCCCACAGCGTTTACCCAAGGAGAGCCTGTACAGCCCCCCCATCATCATCAAAATCATCGACAACAGGCCGTTCGGCCGAAGGCCCGTGGTGGGACAGTGCACCATCCGCTGCTTGGAGGACTTCTACTGTAACCCCTACGAAGAGGAGACGAGTGGTCCCCAGGAGCCCTCAGGTAGGTGCTGCCATGGGGACCATGCTGGGTGCACACCCATGATCTTCTCCAGGAGGAGCTGTGGGTCGATGTATGTGTTAGGTTATGGTTGGACTCGATGATCCTGAGAGTCTCTTCCAACCGGAATGATTCTATGATTCTACTTCTAGTTCAGCCCAGCTGTAGGTCTGATACAGAAAGTCCAGGAGATGCCAAGGAGGAGTTTAGCTCTGGGGTGGGTTGGTGGGATGCTTTGTCCCTTGGCCAGGGCATTCAGCCCCCAGGAACTGTGTTCGGTTTTGGGCCCCTCACTCCAAGAAAGGCCTTGAGGTGCTGGAGCGAGTTGAGAGAAGGGAACGGAGCTGGGGAAGGGGCTGGAGCACAAGTGTGATGGGAGCGGCTGAGGGAGCTGGGGGTTCAGCTGGAGAACAGGAGCTGAGGGGAGACCTTCTGATCTCTGAACTGCCTGAAAGGAGCTTGGAGCCAGGGGGGTCGGGCTCTGCTCCCCAGGAACAAGCGCCAGGAGCAGAGGAAACGGCCTCAAGTTGCACCAGGGGAGGTTGAGGTTGGGTCTGGGAACAATTTCTTCCCCCAAGGGCTGTGGGGCATTGGAACAGGCTGCCCAGGGCAGTGGGGGAGTCACCATCCCTGGAGGGCTGGACAGACAGATGAGGTTCTCAGGACATGGGGCAGTGCCAGGGCTGTGTTATGGTTGGATTCAGTGATCTCAAGGGGCTTTTCCAACTAAAACGATTCTGTGATTCTACAATTTGATGAGCTCTGGCTGCTGTGAAGGCTCTGGGCAAGGCTGAGATTGCTCCTGGACTTGATCCCAAGGCAGCTCAGCTTTGGGGTTTCCAACAGCTGGATGTCCTGGTCATGCTTGTCTTGCTCTGATTGCAGATGACGTGAGCCTCACGCCCAGGGATGACGTCCTCATTGACATTGATGACAAAGAGCCTCTTATTCCTGTCCAGGTATGGAAAAAGTCACAGCAGCGGGAAGATGACACTGGTTCTTACTTGGTATGATATGGGAGAACTTGTGTGGGTACAGGGCTGGGGCAGAGAGCGATGCAGATCTCTGATGTGAGGTTGTGTCTGGTTTCAGCCTTCCTTTTGCAGCTTTAGTCTCTGTTTTTGCTCCGTCTCCTCCACCATCCCACACTCAACAACCACAAACTCGTCCTGCTCCCCTGGGTTGAACACGAGGCGTCAGATTTGCTTTTCTGGACGAGGGACAACAGAATGTCTGCTGTTACAGAAAGCGAATTTCTCTGGGCTTGAGGGGTCTCAGCTGTCCCTTGTAGATGGCCGGATGTGCCATTGGGGTTGCTGTTCCTCCTTCCTGGAGGAAGGTGTCTGGCCACACTGGTGGCACTGGTCCTGCTAGTGCCCCACATTTCAATGGCCCTTGGGTTTCTCTGCCAGCAGGTGAGTCCTCTATGGGACAGAGACCTGTTGGTGCTGACGTGTGCGTGCATGACGCAGAAATCTGTAGGAGACCCTGATTGCTGGAAGTGGTCTCAGAGGATTTGGTGGAGCTTTTCATGGTCTCCTGTTCCCTTTGGTGGATTTAACGTGTGCTGGCGTTTCCTTCCTCCCTGTTTTAAAGGCTGTGTGGTACCTCGGGCTAGAAAAGCCTGAGCTTAAGAGATCTGCCCCTCAGATGTGCCTCTGGCCTTGCCTTTCGCTGCCCATAACAACAAGATGTAGAATTTCGGTATCAACTACTTCTGCTCTTTATTCATCTCCTTGGTGGCATCTCAGTGTTTCTATTCGCGAGAGCCAGGAGCAGAGGAAACGGCCTCAAGTTGCGCCAGGGGAGGTTGAGGTTGGATCTGGGAACAATTTCTTCCCCAAAGGGCTGTGGGGCATTGGAACAGGCTGCCCAGGGCAGTGCTGGAGTCACCATCCCTGGAGGGTTGGACAGACGGAGATGAGGTTCTCAGGACATGGGGCAGTGCCGGGGCTGAGGAACGGTTGGTCTCGATGAGCTTGAGGGGCTTTTCCAACCGAAATGATTCTCTGATTCTATGATTTCATGACTTTATGGTCCACTGATCTGTGCTAATGGTTGGACTTAATGATCTTAAAGGTCTTTTCCAACCAAAATGACTCTGTGATTCTGTATCTGCGGTCATGTCCAAGGGTGGGCTCAGAAGGGGGTCCCAGCACCAGCCTGGAGGTTCGGAGCTGGAGCTGCAGCTCTCTCCTTGCTGCACGTGGTGACTTGGTTGGGCTCGATGACCTTAAGGGTCTCTTCCAACCAAAATGATTCTATGGTTCTATGATTCTATGACTGCCTGAGCTGGGCAGCCAGATTTTCCCTTCTGAACCCATCACTTCGACTCCCATTTAGATGTTTTTTCTACAGGTAAAATATAAAAGGTTTGGGGCAGGCAAAAGCACAAATGAATAACGTTCCAACCATTTGGAAAGAAGCTGAGAACGAGCCCGTCCACTAATGATACCACCTGGGGAACAGCACTTATGTTACCTACAGCATTTTGGGGCCAGGCTCTTCTGAGCTGAGCCTACGTGGGGGCATAACACAACCAGTTATTTCTGGAGCAGCGTTTCTAGGGTGGTTTTGTTGGCCTTTTTTTTCCCTTTTTCTCTTCCAAAATATTTTCAACCATCTTTCAATAGTTTTAATGCATGGGGTGAACAGCACAGCGCTCAGCTGTGATTTTACTCGTGATTTTACCCAGGCCAGGCTGGACGGGGCTCTGAGCAACCTGAGCTGCTGAAGATGTCCCTGTCATGGCAGGGGGGGCACTGGGGGGGCTGGGAAGGTCCCTTCAACACAAACTATTTTATGGTTCTACGATCCCTCATGCTAAGTTCTCTGCTTTATGTTTTTGCCGTGCAAGTCCTCCCCGCGGCTGAGCAGGCTTTGCTTCATCAGGACTGCACATCACATCGCGTCCTGCGACCTCTGCCCAGCTCAACGCTTCCAGGCTTTGGGCTAAGGAAAACAAATCAAGATTTTGGCCAGCGCTCAGCAAATCTGGGACCCCAGGCTGCCCCGGTTCGGCCGCAGCTGGCCCTGCCGTGCCGGCCTGTCCCAAAGCTGCTGAGATCCAGGCTGGTGCTCTCAGGGGATGTCACCCCCGGTCCCTGGCGTGTCACACGAGCTGGCTTTTCATGTCCCCCGCAGCCAAGAGCTGGGGCGCCGGGATGCTCAGCTCCCCGGACGCTGGCGTCTCGTCCTGAGGTGCTTCAGCGCCGATTGGGAGCTGGACGGTGCAGTTTGCAAACGTTGGCCCGGGTGAACAAGTGTCATCGGAAGGAAAGGCGGCCGCGGACACAGACTGCGGCTGACAACCTCAGGGGTTTTCCGTCCGCTTGCCACGTGCAGATTTGTCTCAATAATTTACAGTTGTGCTTCATCTTGTCTCGGTAAAGTAACTGGAGCGTGTCTGTGAAAAACACAGCAAAATGGGTCTTGGAACAGGAGACTTTACTGCTGCAAATTAAAAAAACCAGAACTCTTTCTGGCCCAGCGCAGAAAGCACGAGGGAGAAAAGTGAGGGGGTCAGGGAATAACGTGCGTAGGAGGGTCGGGGTGCGGGCTGTGCCTTTAGTTCTGATTAAAGTGTGGTGCTGGGCAGGTGATGTCCCTCTGCTGCACCCAGGAAGGTGGGGACACCCAGTGTCCCCTTGGCAGAGGCAGCTGTGGGTGGGGGATCCCGGTGGGTCACAGCACCCAAGGGTGCGTTTGCCGCTCCCGCGCTGGCGGCACGGCCATAATTCCAGGGCTGCTGACGGAGGCAGGTGGAGTCAGTTTTAGGGCTGAAACCCCCAAAACAGGGATTTTCTGGCCCCTCCCAGCCCGCAGCCTCAGATGGGGGGCAGCGATGGCTGAACTGGTGTTGCGTCTGCAACCCCAAGCAAGCTGCAGAGGCACCGGTTCGTATTTTTTAACCGAAAAATCTACCCAACGTTCAGTTTAGTTTGACTAATCTTTTTGGGGCATATTCTGAATCTGCAGTTCAAACTCTCCCCCTTTCTTTTTTCATTCTTCTGGGGGTCAATTTTCACTAAAAGCGGTGCTGTGTAGCGGGAGAACCCGCAGCACGTCTGCTGCGCGGTGCTGCCGTCTCCTGCCGCTCCTCTGCTGCCCTTTTCCGATGGCAAAACCACGTGTCAGATGCGCCTGATTTTACAAACCGTTTCTTTTTGTTCGACCTGCAGCCGCCGGCGCCGCGTCCCCCCGCTCCTTGTCCTGCGCCTTTGCTGGGGTCGCTCCAGAGCCGCAGCCGCTCCCGCGGGAATCGCCAGTTCCCTCTGGGAAAAGCAGGGGTTTGACCCAAATTTGCTTACTCTGCTTAATGAAAATTCCACTGTTTTGTTTTGCCAGGGGTTTATTAACCCAGTGGCTGCTTTTTTTGAGGGAAGTGAGGGGAGGAAAATTCCCTCCTGCAAATATTCTTTACAAGAACCGCAGGCGATGGTTCTGCCGGGCGCAGATTTGGGGCTGTGGCCACCATGGGACCCCAACTCGGGGCTCGACGTGGAGTTGGGATCGTCTAGGAACTGGTTCTGGCCGAGGTTATGTTGGATATTCATGCTCTGTGTTTTCCCTGGGTTTTGTTGCACCTGAAGCTGAGGGCAAGGTGAGGAAGAGAAACGCAGGGCTCGCACTCTTCTTACATTTACGCTCCAAAAATGGCAGAATTTCAAATTTCATTTGGCTTCCACCTTTTTTACTGCAATTACTTTGGAAGAGAAAATGAAAAATTGTCCTTTGAAGCTTTTTCTTTTTTCCTATTGATTCCCCATGCTGGATCGTCCCATTTAGGACCAGAGGAAACGGCCTCAAGTTGCGCCAGGGGAGGTTGAGGTTGGGTCTGGGGAACAATTTCTTCCCCAAAGGAAGGGGGAGGAAACCTGGAGGGTTGGACAGACGGACATGAGGTTCTCAGGACGTGGGGCAGTGCCGGGGGGGGTTATGGTTGGACTCGATGATCTTGAGGGGCTTTTCCAACCAAAACGATTCTGTGGTTCCATGATTTACACCTGCGTTTGAGGAACCAAAGGTGCAAACTCCATCACTGCTTTGGCTCAGGGAACCTCTTGGAGATGCTGACCCAGAGCTGAAGGCGGCTGGGCAGGGTATTTTGGGGTGTATGTAGGTGTTTTGCAGTGTTCCGGGAGGCCAACAGGATGGTGGTTGCAGGGACCCGTTGCACGTGCAGCTCAGCGCTGTGCTGGGTGTTGGTTGTGGCTGCAGAACGGCCGAAGGTGGCAGAAGGGGACAGGAGAGGCGGCAGGAGAGGGGCAGCCTGATTCTCATGGAACCACAGAATCATTTCGGTTGGAGGAGAGCCCCAGGATCATCGAGTCCAACCGTAACCTGACTGCAGCACTAACCCGTGTCCCTGAGAACCCCCCTGAGCCCACCCTGAAACCTGCTCCTCATTAGGCTGATTTGAATCACAGAATCTTAGAATGTCCTGAGATGGAAGGGACCCACAAGGATCAGAGAGTAGGTTGTGAAGTGAGGTGAGCTCTTGCTTGTATTTCACTTTCCTTTAACCAAAATAACAGACACCACATGTTGCATTGTGTAGTTTTTATATTTTAAATGCCCAGCAAAGGTCAGAAAAAATATTTCTCTAGCTGTGTCCACAGGCCTGAAGGCAGGGCCTTCTTCCCGAAAAATAGATCATCCCCCTGGGAAAACCCTGATGCTGAAGGGGCTCTGTAGGGCTGCAGCTCTCCCAGACCCCGCAGGAACCTCATCACGCTGCGTGGAAACCTCACATCCGCTTTCTGGGGACAAAAAGCTACGGCTGGGGGCACAGATTCTTTTATATGGGTGCACACAGCTCCTGCTGCTCCGCAGCTGTGGGGGCCCCAGGGGCAGGAGCAGGACAGGGGTTTGCAGCTGGAGGGGCCCCAGTAAGTGCTTCAGTCCCTGGGGTGGTTTGGAGCCTATTGAGGCACCTGCAAACTCGGGGAACAATTTAAACAGGAGGTGGAAGGATGAGGGGGACGCGGTGAGGCCAAAACACTTTGCTGCAGCGGTTTCAAAGTGGAAGGACTTGCCATTTCTTTACTGAAACAAACATTTAGCAAACAAAACACCCCGAGATGAATTGAGTTACTCACTTTGACCCCAGATTCATTCTTGGCTGTTTGTTTGTATTTCACTTTTGCCCTTCTGGTTGGGGAGCAGAGGAAGGAGCTTGTTCCTGGAAAGCCAGCCCAGAATTCCCACCATCTCCCTCCCAAACCTCTATATTTTGGCCCTGGATGCCGTTCCTCCCATGCCCAAACCTCTCCTGGTGTCAGACGTGGCTTGGGTGGCCTGACCCCCCCACAGCCATGGGGGTCCCTCCACCCCGCTCTGCACCCCCAGGGCCGGGTTTGGGAGCGGGAGGGGGGTCCCGTCTGCAGGGCCCATCCTACCGCTTCTCCCCGGGAAAGGGGATGGATCCCGGGCCCGTGCCCAGGACCGCGGTCTCTGCTCCTCTTGCTCTTCCAGCGCTGACTTGGCCGCAGGGCCGGTTTTGTCCCTGCCCGTGCACGGGTGTGTTTCATTGTGTGGCTCCAGAGTCCTCCTCCTTGCCAAGCCTGGCTCTGGTCCCTGCTCCGAGGGGTGGTTGGAACAAAGAATCGCTTTGTTGTCCTCATCTGCAACAGAGAAAACAAACAGATGCAATAACCCCCTCTGCTCGGAGGTTGCTCTGTTGTCCCTCTCGTCCAAGCGGGGTGAGAAATTCAGCCCAAAGTCTGTTTATCACCAGCCTGTGTGCAGATGGACTGCAAACATCATGGTTACCAACTGCGAAGAAAAGGAGCTCATACATACTGAGGAGCTGGGGGTTCAGCTGGAGAACAGGAGCTGAGGGGAGACCTTCTGATCTCTGAACTGCCTGAAAGGAGCTTGGAGCCAGGGGGGTCGGGCTCTGCTCCCCAGGAACAAGCGCCAGGAGCAGAGGAANGGGGGGTTATGGTTGGACTTGGTGATCCTGAGGGGCTTTTCCGACCAAAATTTTTCTGTGATTCTATAAAACTCCCAGAAGATCAGTGTTCCTTTCCAATTTCCTTCTCTGGGAGCTGCACGCAGAGGAGCGCTGTGCCACGGTGCGGGATTGCTGGGTCAATCCAGATGTGGATCTGCCCCTATTCCTGCCCGCTGCACATCTGCAGCCCCCCATTGTTCTACAGGCTCTTCCTTGTGTCCTCATCCCCATGGGAAGCAGAGCAGTGGGGACAGCCACGAGATCCCTCTGCATCCCAAGGGATGCAGGTATTTGTTCATTCCAATACAGTGGTTGGTGAGGGGCTGTGTCTCACCAGCCGCGGGGAGTTCCGTGGGTGTCAGGTGGGAACTGAGCCTATGGGGGGATCTTTCCCCCATGACGCAGCTCTAAATTCAGGGAACTTGAACCCCAAACCCGGTCTCATGTCCATGGAGCCCTCAACCTCACACCCCAGGGGAGGGGGGAGCGTCGCTGTTTGGGTTGATTCATGTTATTTCTGCTAAATTTTGCTTTTGCTGATGCGTGTTGAACATGGTTTCTCTAACCTCATTGATAACCCATCATTTTAATTTGTAGCTTGCAGAGGGTATGACCAGCTCAGCTCTAATTAACATACCAGCTGCTTGGGCCCAGCCTCATGTAGGTATTGCTTAATTTCTAACGTACTTGCTTGATTTGTGTTTTTTATGGGTGTTATATGTGCATATATGTATATATTTAAAGATCTGCAAAAACTGAAGCGTTTCTTTGTGTGAAAGATCCCCTTGCTGTCCTAGAAAAATGGAAATTTAGTCTTGCAACAGGTGCATGGACATTTCAGCAAATTTTTCCTTGATGCCAGAGAAAATTAGGTCAATTTTGGGAGGAGGGATGAGGAAGGTTCCTCCCTCTTGTCCTTGTGGAGCTGACAGAATTACACACACGTTTGGGGCCAAATGTCTTCCCAACGGCCTCTGCCTTCTCTGTGCTATCAAACCTGGCAGCTCAGTGGAGATGGGGTGTGGTGGGTGGCCGTGGTGACACAGTTGGGGACTTGACGGGACTTCTGTGCTCCTCCACGTCCCAGCTTAGGGACCGTGACAAGTCTCAGGCATCGTGTTCGGATAAGTTGAACTAAGAACTCGGTGATCTGAAAGGTTTCATCCAGCCAAGATGATTCTATGGTTCTAAGAGGGTGCTGGCCTTCCAGCGGGGAAGGTTTCACCCCAAGGAAGGTGTCACCTCATCAGCAGGACTTTGCACAGTCCGGGTTCTTGCAGGTTCACAACCTGGTGCCCTCCAAGCGTGGAGACGGGGGAGATGCCAAGCAGTGCCTGACCAGTGATGGATCCCTCCTTGCAAATAGTCTCCTGTGCTTTTCATGCGTTTTTCATTACAAAATCAGGTGTTTGAGGTGTTCCCGGGTTTTGCAAGATGGGCAGTGAAGCTGCTTTGCTTTCTGAGGGCTGACACCAGAGGAACAATTCTCCTCCATGCCCCAAATGCATCCCGAGCAGGGTTGCGACCCTGGAGCTCTTCCCCCCTCTTAGATCCCTCTTGATACCAACCCGTGAGCTGCAGGACCTGGGCTGGTCCTGCCAAGAGCTGCGCGCGTTCCTCCCACGTTTCAGCCCAGAATGAGTTGCTTTTACCTTTTTCACCACAATAAACGGTGATTCCTTCTGCTGAGCCCAGAGCGGTGCCCACGTGCTTCATCCCTGGCGTGTAAAACACCGGTGGGTCAGCCCAGACCTTCGGAAGAGGGTCAGCTCGGAGGTGCCATTTATACTGTATCTTTGGGAAGAACAGTCTCCCTCCAAGGCTTGACCATGTGAGATGGAAGGAAGGACAAAATCAGCTTTTACTTGCTGAAAATAGAGCGAAAATGGGGCAAGCGGCTTGCAGCTTCTCATGGCTGCTGTAGCTTTTGCACAGGGAAACCCCTGAGGAGCATCTCTGCAGGTTTGGGGTAGGGTTGGAGGTGTGTTTATTGTCCAGCCCGTCCCTCTGTAATACCTAGATACCTGCTGTGTTGGCCCTGTGTGTATCTCTCCAGTACCTGTTCGTTCTCTGTCCCCACGTCATACTGTTCACCGATGCGGCTCCTTTGTCGCACAGGACAGACGGGTGGCCGGGCTGGGGTGCAGAGCATGGAAAAAAGAAAAGCTCCGTATTTGCGACCCCGACTGCATCCTCGGGGCGTTTGGCCCACAGGTGGCAGCCCGGCGGGTGTGGGAGCGGGGATGCAGGGTGCTCGGGGTCCCTCCGGCAGCTGCACCGGGCCCCAGCGCGGCTCAGGGCACAGACCCTGGCTCCGGGGACCATCCCCTGCCCCATCCAGCACCAAACACGGGACGAGATCTGTGGTTTCACCTGGTTGCTGAATCAGATCCCTGAATTCCGCCGCTTGCGTGGCGGAGCCGCTGCATTCCCTGGCTTTCCCATTTGCAGGCAAATGGATTAATGTCCTTTGCTATTAACATTCCAGCAGCTCCCCTTGCCTCCTTTTTTTTTTTTCCTTCCCTCCCCTTTTGTTTTTTGTAACAGTAGAAATCAGCAAAATTATCTAACCAAATTCTTTGTCTTGGGGCTGCAGAAGATACCGTGGGTAAGTCATCAGGTTATTTTAAGTGCTTTCTTTGTAACTTGGTACCTGTGGAATGTCGCAATAAAGCCATGATGGTCAGCGCGTAGCTTTTTAAACAATAAAACAGGGGAAGTGATGAAAGGCAATTTTTTTTTTTTTTTCAAAAAAAGGGAGGCAGCAGAGGCCTCAGAGTTAATTTATGTAATATTTCTATTAAAAACAATGTCTATTCAAGACAGCAATTTAAAGCCTGCACCGTTGGCTTAAAATATAAATCAAATAAACCTCTATTAAGATTCCTCCATTAGGTCAGTGTGATGGAATTTTGTGGACTTCTAAAATAGGACATCATTATTTCTCAGGAATGTTTCATGAATCGCAGTCAAAGCCCCTTCGTCTTGGCTTGTACAAATCTCAGAAATGGTGCTCTTAGAAAATACCTGCGTTTGCTGGAGCCGGCGACCCCTTTCTGCTTGGAGCAGCATCCCTGGAGCTGAGCTGCAGTTTGCGTGGCAGATGAGGAAAATGCTCCTTGGGCTGCGATGTTGCGAGGATGAGATTTGCCCATTTCTTTGAGAAAATAGTTACGTTCTTCCAGAGAGAGGTCCGGCCCCTGAGGAGCATTTTTTTAAAGTAGCATCTGTTTGGATGGGGAGGTCGGACGGTGCCAGGGCACAAACCAGAGGGACAACCCCCGTCTCGGAAACCCCCAAACCTTCCAGGCTAAGCCTAAAGCAGGGCATGAGTTTAAGATCAGCCCTCATGAATTTCAGGTTGTCAGGACCACATTAGCATGAGAATTAATTTGTGTTATCCCCTGTGTGGTCCTACGCTGCGGTCCTGGGAAGACCAGCACCCAAACTGGCCGAAATCTGCCCCAGAAATGCTGCACATTTCTTCTTGTGAGCTCTGTCTCATCCTGTGGTGGAGTCACCATCCCTGGAGGGGTTGAACAGACACAGAGATGAGGTTCTCAGGGACATGGGTTAGTGCCAGGGTGGGTTATGGTTGGACTCGATGATCTTGAGGGTCTCTACCAACCAAAATAATCCTATGATTCTGGGTCCATGGTGTTGCTGAGGCTGCAATACCTGGATTTGGGGTGGAAACATCCCCAAAACATCTTGAAACCAGGGAGCGAGGGGCTGCAGGTTGGGTTCACAAGAGCTTCATCACATCTGCAGGTCAGAGCCCCACCAAGGCCAGGCTGTGCCTTGGGGACGGTCACCTCTGGCGGTCATGGGAGGTGCTGGTGTCATTGATCGTTGGGGTTTGCTCATGGAGATGTGTAACTGGTGTCCCTTGCTGCCAGGAGGAAGAATTCATTGACTGGTGGAGCAAATTCTACGCTTCCACGGGAGAGAGAGAAAAATGTGGCTGCTATTTAGAGAAGGGCTTCGACACCCTGCAGGTAAGTGGCCGTGGCTGGTTCTGACTCGTTGGACTTTCAAGTTCCACTATGTTTTTCCATGCATTTTGATTTTTTTTAGCCTTTAGGCTTTGTTTTCCTACTAAGGGTGGGAAATGTAGATAATGTAGAAATGTAGATAATTTTCCTTAGAGAGCAGGTACTTTTCTTTTAAAAAAATAACTATTTTTAGAACTCAGTTTTCTTTGCAAAGTACTTTCTGGTAACGTCCCACTTTGCAGCCTTCAAGGAACTGTCACTCCTTGAAGTGGCGGAGGAGCTGGGTAACCACCACCCTGAGAAGTATTTGGGAACGAGAAGGAAAGCCAGAGACTGCTCAGGGAAAGGGAGGTTTAGATGCACTGTTGCAAGAAGGGCTAAAATTAACACAGAAGCCCAAACAGGACTAAAATGGAGAAGACTGGGCTTAACATCGGTCTTAAGGAAAACGTTCCCAGCAGGAAAGTCTCTAGCTGATGAAAATGGATGGATGATGGATGGATGATGGCAGAGCGGTGGATGTGGTCTACCTTGACTTCAGCAAAGCATTTGACACGGTCTCCCACAGCATCCTGATGGCTAAGCTGAGGAAGTGTGGACTGGACGATTGGGTAGTGAGGTGGACTGGGAACTGGCTGAAGGAAAGAAGCCAGAGAGTCGT
>VWYH01008148.1:73331-101696 GCA_013399365.1 Pampusana beccarii | reverse complement strand
GCCCTGAGGGTGGTGAGAGCCTGGCCCAGGTTGGGCAGAGAGATGGTGGCTGAACCATCCCTGGAGACATCCCAGGCCAGGCTGGACGGGGCTCTGAGCAACCTGAGCTGCTGAAGATGTCCCTGTCATGGCAGGGGGGGCACTGGGGGAGGTGGGAAGGTCCCTCCAACCCAAACCATCTGTGATTCTATGATCCTGTCTCGAGCTGCTGTTTTCCCTCCTGTTTGGTTTCAGCTCTGGACCCAACCAGTGGCGAGACCAACTCCGTCCTTCCCAGCTGCTTCACCTCTTCTCCCTGCAGCACAAGTACAAGGCTCCTGTCTACAAGTCCGACCGGCTCATCTTCAGGGATCAAGAGTACATCCTCTCTGAGCTGGGTAAGGTACCGCAGCTGCTTTGGGGCTGCAGATAGCTTTCCTTTGTCCAGAGTGAGGGATAGAGTTGGAGGTCATGAATGTTCTGCTCTGCGCTGGGGCGGCCTCACCTGGAGCATCCACTGTGTGCAGGGCTGGGGACACAGGGTAAAAGCAGATAAAGACACTGGAGAGTGTCCAGAGGAGGCTACAAAGCTGGTGAAGGGTTGGGAGGGGAAATCAGATGAGGAGCGGCTGAAGTCCCTGGGTTTGCTCAGCTGCAGCAGAGGAGGCTGAGGGCAGAGCTCATGGGGCTGCAGGTTCCTCAGCAGGAGCAGGAGGGGCAGGGCTGAGCTCTTCTCTGTGACAGGGACAGAACCCAGGGGATGGCAGGAGATGTGCAGGGGGTCAGTGGGACATTCAGAACAGGTTCTGCACCCAGAGGGGCTGCACACTGAACAGGCTCCAGGGAGGGGGCACGGCCCAACCTGACCGCGTTCAAGAAGAGACCGGACAGCGTGCTCAGACACACGGGGTGAGCCGTGGGGTGTGCTGTGCAGGGACAGGGGTTGGACTCTGTGATCCTGTGGGTCCTTCCAGCTCAGGACATTCTGTGGTTCTGTGATGCTGTGATGGTGGATTATTGTGGAGGCCAGGACTGGGGGATGGCACCTCCCCGTGCTCCTCACCCTGCTGCCCAGCTTGGCTCTGCCCCTTGCCCAGGCTTGGCTCTGCCCCACAGTCTGCAGGTTGGATCTGCACCAAACCCCAGGGCTGAACCCACACCTGCAGTGCAGCCACATTAACCTTGGACTTGAGCGGCTGCCCTTTGCTGCTTGCGGCAACCCAAACGCGCTCGGGCTGGGAGCAGCAACGTCCATCGCAGCCGCACAAGACCAGGCTGATCTTCCAGCTGCCGCTCGGGCTGGAGGTGCAGTTGTGCTGTGTGTGTCTCTGCGTTTTGGGGCTGGAGTCACTAGAGGGAGACAATCTCATACAATCGGTGCCCGGTGTCACACCAGGGCCCATGCCTGGGCTGCGCGCTCCACCCGGGAGCGCAAAATCAGCCTGTGCCAGCAAGGAGCAAGTATCAGTGAGTGTTGTGGAGGTATTTTCTTGTTTGCACAAAACCCCACCAGCGCTGACATCTGCATTATCCTGGTGCCTGTCTAACAGCTATTCTTGGGGGAAGAAGTTTGCCTTTATAGAAAACTCTGCTTTAAGGCATGGGAGGGGTGTTTTGGCCCAGGGAGGGGGTGAAACCCCACTGTGCGGCCCAGGGGCTGCAGTTTGACTTTGTTAAGGCCACTGCAGTATTGCAGAGCCACCAAGGAGGAGATGGCCTGCAGAGACACAAGGTCATAGAACCATAGAATTGCAGAATTATTTAAGTAAGTTGGAAAAGACCTTTAAGAACAGGTCCAACCGTTCCCCAGCCCTGGCCCTGCCCCATGTCCGGACAACCTCATGTCCGTCTGTCCAACCTCTCCAGGGACGGTGACTGCACCGCTGCCCTGAGCAGCCCGTTCCTCTTGTCCTGGTGCTTGTTCCTTGGGAGCAGAGACCGATCCCAGCCCAGGGCTGATCCCGTCCCTGTTTTGGGAATGAAGAAACAAAATCATGGTTCTCCCCTTAGGAGGAGGAGTGGGGAAGCAGCAGCTCCTTTGCAGCCTCTCGTTATATGAAACGTTTTCAGCAGAGGGCTGCGAAGGTGTTAGACCGAGCGGGGTCTTTCCCCCTCTCCCAGCCCCTGCCTTTCACCTTCCTCTGCTTTAATGGCAAGCAGTTCAAAAAACCAGAACAAAGTCTGATGCTTGACCTCAAGGAGATCTGGAAACCAGCTGTGTTCGCAGAGCAATGTCAGATCTGAACCTGGCGGTATAAAGTGAAGCTATTAAACACGAGAGCATGGGTTTTACAAGCGCTGCACCCGGACCATTATTCCATAACCCCCACATTTGTTGTTTTCTGAGAGGGGCTTTTTCTTTTTCCTGTTCATACACACACACGGGCACGCACACGCCAGGTTTCCACTGCTTGGGTAATAGCCCATATGTCTGAAGTTAACCACTTCAAGATCTTGCCAAGAAAGGAGCTGGGATATATCACCTGAAAGTTGCAGAGCTGTAATAATATTTATGGAGCGCATTTCATTTCAAAGGTCCTCGAAGGTGCGTGGCCTTGAAAAGCTGGAAGGCGGCGTCTTGGGGGTGATGTCCTGCACCAGCCCCAGCTCGGCCTGTGGGATGGGGAGGGAGGAGAAGGCTCAGCCAAGACCAAGCTGGCTGTCCTGGATGTATCAAGGGATCCTGAGTGCTGGAGAAGTCAAAAAATGTCCGTTGTTAATAGGTCTTGTCTGACCTGTTTGCAGAGGGATTAGGATCTGGTGTGGAGCAGGGTCATAGACGCGTAGAATCAGAGAATCATAGAATCGTTTTGGTTGGAAGAGGCCACTAAGATCATTGAGTCCAACCATAACCTAAATCTAGCGCTAACCCATGACCCTAAGAAACTTATCTCCCCATCTTTTGAAGCACTTCAGGGATGGTGACTCCACCACTGCCCTGGGCAGCCTGTTCCTTTGTTTCACAACCCTTTACGTTAATACATTTTTCCTAAGATCCAATCGGAACCTTCCTTGGAGCACACTGAGGCCATTTCTTCTCATCCTATCAGTTGCTACTTGGGAAAAGAGACCAACACGCTCCATGTGCTTCCGCTTGGTCTTTGCAATGTTTCACTTGCTGTGATTTGGAAGGGGACTTGCACAAGAGTCCCCGCAGGTCCCTGCCCCGTTGCACGATGGTTTGCCCACATGTCCCACTGGAAACAGGTTTTCCCAGGCCCAGGAGGGTTTGTGATGTTGATGGATTTGCAAATCACAGAATCACAGAACGGTTTGGGTTGAAGGGACCTCCCCAGCTCCCCCAGTGCCCCCCCTGACATGACAGGGACATCTTCAGCAGCTCAGGTTGCTCAGAGCCCCGTCCAGCCTGGCCTGGGATGTCTCCAGGGATGGTTCAGCCACCACCTCTCTGCCCAACCTGGGCCAGGCTCTCACCACCCTCAGGGCCAACAATTTCTTCCTCACATCCAGCCTGAACCTCCCTCCTTTAGTTTAAAACCATCACCCCTTGTCCTATCGCAACAGGCCCTGCTCTAAAGTCTGTCCCCATCTCTCTTATTGGCCCCTTTTAAGTCTGGAAAGGCCACAATAAGGTCTCCCCGGAGACCCCAGCTCTCTCAGCCGGTCCTCCCAGCAGAGCTGTTCCAGCCTCAGATCATTCTGATCATCTGGTCTCTGCCCAAACCCCTCGAGTAGATGAGGTAAAGATGGGAACTGGAACTACAAGATGGGAACTGGGGAAGCAAAGTTGCTCCCACTGTAAGAGAAGACCAGGCTCGTGAGCACTTGAGGAACCTGAACGTACATGAATCTGTGGGACCTGGCGAGGTCACAGGATCATTTTGGTTGGAAGAGACCCTTAAGATCACGGAGTCCAACCATAACCCAACTCTTGCACTAACCCATGTCCCTCATTGGCAATGGGGCTGGTCCTTGCTCCTGTGGGTGGTCGGGTTCGGTGGCCGTGTCCTGCCGTAACGCTGCTCTTTGCTCTCTGGCAGAGGACGGCAAACCCCTGAACCCGCACCTGGGCCCGGTGGAGGAGCGGCTCGCCCTGTCCGCCCTGCGCAAGCAGGGGCTGGTGCCGGAGCACATGGAGACCAGGCCGCTGTACAGCCCTCTGCAGCCAGAGATCGAGCAGGTGGGTGCTGGGGCACGGCCAGGACAAGGACAACGGCAGCAGCTCCTGTCCACGGGGGCTGCTTCACTGCAGAGCCGTGCTGGGGACGCCTGTCCCGGGAGACGGGCTGGGGCTGTTCTGGGCAGGGGACGCAGCTTAGGGGGCAGAGCCCAGCCCAGGCTGGAGCTCTGCGGGGGGGCTTGCTCAGGGTGCCTGGGGAGATCGATTCCATCCTCCTGTGTTCATTTGCATCAGCATTTGCTCACAAGATTTTATTTTATTATTTTATTTTATTATTTTATTTTATATTTTATTTTATATTTTATTTTATATTTTATTTTATTTTATTTTATTTTATTTTATATATTATTAATTATTTTATTCTATTTTATGTTTTTATATTCCCCTTCCCTTCCCTTCCCTTTTTTCCTCCTTTCTCCTCGTTTCTTCTCCTTTCTCCTTCTTTTCCTTTCCCTTTCCTTTCCCTTTCCTTTCCCCTTTCCTTTCCCTTTCCTTTCCCCTTTCCCTTCCTCTCCTTTCCTCTTTCCTTTCTTCCCTTCAAAAAATAACTGGTGGGAAAGCTGTTCCTAGGGCACCCTGAGGCAGAGTTCTGCGCTGGTAAGGACACCGCAGGCTCCCTGGGCAGTGCAGCAGGGTTTCTGCAGCACGCACCCACCCTCAGAGGTGCCCAGGCCAGTGCTGCTGCACACTGGGTGTTGTTTTAGCCAGACAAAAACTGAATGGGCTTCTGTCCAAAACCAATCCAAATCTGGGTGTCTGGATTTAGCCTAAGTCCTTTTCTTTGATTAACATACATGTGTAGTTTGTGCATTTGGATCAAAAAGATGCTACTTCCCAGAGAACAAAATGATTAATTATCGTCTGTCATACACGTTGTGGTTGCATTGCAAAGGTGGTTTGAATAGAGCTGGTGCGAACGTGCACAGACACCGGGCGACACCGTTTCCATTCTGTGCTTCGCTTTTAACCAGCCCAGCTCTCCGGCACTGTTGGCAGAATATTCATAAATTCACTGACAACCACTTGAACACCTTTTCCTGTTAATTCACCTGATGAAAATGATGATCAGAGGCAGGAGGCAGCTGCTGTTGGTTGACAAGTGGGTCTGGGCTGTTCTTAGAGGTGTCACGGTCTTGTTGGACCAGCCATGGAGGCCAGCAAGGGTGCTTCCTTCACAGAATCATAGAATCATAGAATCATAGAATGGTTTGTGTTGAAGGGACCTTCCCAGCCCCCCAGTGCCCCCCCTGCCATGACAGGGACATCTTCACCAGCTCAGGTTGCTCAGAGCCCCATCCAGCCTGGCCTGGGATGGCTCCAGGGATGGGGCATCTACAACTGTGACAACTCTGGGGACAGGGCCCAGATCCTGACCCGTCTCTGTCTACCAGGCCAGACCGTGTCCTGTCATAGAATCATAGAACCACAGAACCATTTTGGTTGGAAAAGCCCTTCAAGATCACCAAGCCCAACCGTTCCCCATCCCCGGCACTGCCCCATGTCCTGAGAACCTCATCTCCATCTGTCCAACCCTCCAGGGATGGTGACTCCCCCACTGCCCTGGGCAGCCTGTTCCAATGCCCCACAGCCCTTGGGGGAAGAAATTGTTCCCACATCCAACCTCAACCTTCCCTGCACTGGTGCTTCTGACCCAGAGCATCCGTGGGGTGATGCTGGGTGCAGGGTGATGCTGGGTGACTCAGTGTGTGTTGCAGTTCCCAAAATCCCGGCGCTGACCCACTGTGGAGCCACAGAACAGGCTGGCTCAACAGGGCTGTTCATAGTGAGCTAATAGCTGGGTCAGGCTTTTAAATTTTTCTGCTGAAATAGAGGATTTTTTTTGCCAAAAAGCAAGAAACCACAAAGCCCTCTGTGATGGGCTGATTGTCAAGGGGCAGCTTTTTTTTTTTTCTTTCAACCCTTGAGGCTGCACAATAAAATATTTTATTGGCACCTATTGGTGTTTTACAGTAAAAGAGACCACCTGAAAAACACCCCCGTGAGATTTCAGCTGCGTTTCTGCTGCTCTCTACCTGGAAGGATTTTGTCCAAGTGGGATTAGGTTCCGCTCTCCTCATCCCATCCTCCACTCCCGTGGTCAGAACCCCACAAACCAGCTGTCCAGCTGGTGACAACTGGTGACAGCATGGGAAACAAGGGAGCAGCTCGCTTCTCCAGCACCTCCTATAGACCTCGTCTTTAGTCTGTCCCCATGGAGGGTAAACCAGAGTGCACCTTCAGCTTATCCAGACCAAGCTCTTACATCTCACAGGCTATTAACATATACCCAACTATCACTAAAATAATTTTAACGTAATACTTAGTGACACTTTTCCTTTAAGGAAACCTTAGTTTTCAGCTGAAGAACTCAGGAGCACTTCGTATTTTCTCTCTCCACTGCTAGTGCTTACTGAGGAGGTGAAGATAACCCAGTTAGGAGGCTCACTAGGCTTCACCTGTCGTTTTTCCTTCCGTACAGGGAAAGCTACAGATGTGGGTGGACCTGTTTCCGAAATCCCTGGGTCAGCCTGGGCCCCCTTTCAATATCACACCACGCAGAGCCAAGAGGTGACTTGTTTTTAAATTCCTTACTCGGTGCGGTGCTGGTTCCAGCACCTTCTGTTTGTGAGGGGAGAGGAGAGGGTTGGAGGTGTCGGATGGGGAAGGATTCACCTGCCCAGCTGAGAAATATCTATGTGGGCTCATTTTCTGGAAATACGACCCAGGTCTTAGCTCCTTCAGCTGAATACCTGAGTGGCACAACCAGGCTGTCTAGGTGGGCTCTGGACCAAGATTTCCACCCTCTCATGTTGCTTTTGTTCCTGTTGTCATGCAGGTTTTTCTTGCGCTGCATCATCTGGAACACCAAGGACGTCATCCTCGATGACCTCAGCATCACCGGGGAGAAGATGAGTGACATCTACGTCAAAGGGTAAGCCACCCCGCCTCTGTGTACCGTAGCCCGAAGGCACAAGAGCAGCAGCGAAGGAGTTAACACGGCCCTTGCGTCAACATCCCGAGTAGCAAGTGATAGGACAAGAGGAAACGGCCTCGAGTTGTGCCAGGGGAGGTTCAGTTTGGATACTGGGAAAAAATTCTTCATGGAGAGGGTTGCGAAGCAGTGGAACAGGCTGCCCAGGGCAGTGGTGGAGTCTTCATCCCTGGAGGGGTTTAACAGGCACATGGACGAAGTTCTTAGGGACGTGGGTTGGTGCTAGAGTTAGGTTATGGCTGGACTTGATCCTGAGGGTCTCTTCCAACCGGAATGATTCTATGATTCTGTGATTCTACGGTGGGCCATTCACACCTCTCCAGCTATGGATCCACCTTCTTGGCAGACACGTCCCTGCTGGGCTCATAACCACTCATGATGTCAAGTTCTTCGCATCTCTCAGATGCTTTCATGGCAATATTTACGTGTAGAAAGATAAGACATGGGGCAGCAGCCCAGCCATTGGAGAGAGGGGCGTGTTGTCTGCGTTGAAGATGTCCCTGCTCGTGGCAGGGCTTGGACTAGGTGACCTTTGAAGGTCCCTCCCAACCCAAACTATTGTGTGATTTCCACTGCCAGCTCCTTCCCAGCTCCCCTCCCGGGACAGCCATGGGCTTGCTCCATAGACATGGGTTGGCTTGTTTGCATAGCTGCTTTTTTTGGAGTTCCCTTTTCTCCTTGGAACACACAAAAATGTGGCAACCAGCAGTAACTCCTCTGGCACATTCCCTTCTCTGCCTGACTCCATTTATGTTTTATCTTGTGTATAATGGTGCAATCCCAGCCAAGGGACTTACTTATTTCGTGCGTTCTTTGGATTTATGGACAGGAAGAGGTAGGATTTTGAAACAGACTGTAAATCCCTTTTTTACAATCCCAATTTTCCTCCTGTAAATCCAGAATGCGCGCTGCTTACCTGGTATTCACATCAAGTGCGTTGTTATCGGCTCCAGCTGAGGGGCTCTGAAATTACGGTGCTTGTGGGGTGTCACCAGGAGAGCGAGAGCATCCAGCGCCTGCTGACATCCCTCTCCTGGCTTTTAGCATCCCCAATGACCAAGTAAATCTCACAGTGCTGTAAATGAATTAAAAATCTCGCTCAGCTTCCTCATCTTCCCCCGCAATGGCTGCATCATGAGCATCATAGAATTGTTTTGGTTGGAAAAGCTCCTCAAGACCATGGAGTCCAACCATAATCCACCCCCGGCACTGCCCCATGTCCTGAGAACCTCATCTCATCTGTCCAACCCTGCAGGGATGGTGACTCCAGCACTGCCCTGGGCAGCCTGTTCCAATGCCCCACAGCCCTTTGGGGAAGAAACTGTTCCTAAGATCAGGATGTGCCTGCTCCAATCCCATACTCCTCCCTGGAGATCTGCTGATGGACCCGCTCAGGGGCAGGATATGGGGCAGGAGGAGCCTTTGCTTGGTCACCATGCCATTCCTACATTATATTTTTACTTCTAGGGCTCTGTGACTTGAATGCTTTAGATTTCTGGCATCTTATCCCTGCAGTGGAGAGGGTTCAGCAAATCCACAAGAAAAAAACAAACCAAAAAACCAAACAAACCACCGAAGAGGCATCCAGATCAAACCGTTTGTTTGTCCTTCTGTTTGCCTGCAAAGAGAGGGCACTCACAGCGCATCCCCCGGGGCCCCCACCGGGCTTGGGAGGATGTGGATAAACACACAGGCTTTGCCATTTGCATCCCACCAGCTCAAACCGAATAATCCAGCCACAATTTAAGCACTAGCGTAACCTCAGCACACAATTCCCGCAGCCACCGAGCGCTCGCTGTCCGGGGAGCACGTGTGCATGCGGTGTGTGCCGGAGGATGAACTCGAGTGGACCTCCCTCGAGTCCCACAGCACGTTTGGGGTGGGTCATGTGCTGCTCTCAGCGCTGGGGAAGAGGGAATCATTTGTATAGCTGGGCAAAAAAAACCCCCCAAACAACGTATTTTCAATTTAAGTGGAAAACAATCAAACGAGATAATTGTTTTCGTTAGAGATTCTCTCCGAATCTTCTGGTTTTCCTCCAGAAGGGCTCTAAATACACAAATAGATGTGTTTTATTGTTTTGTTTGGTTTCGCTGATTGCTGAAGACTGAAAAATCTTGGACAGGGAAATAGGGCAGAATGAAAACCCGAGCGTTGCAAAACTCACAGCTGGAAAAAAATAGTTGTTATGGAAAGTTTTCAGTTGTGGAGTGACCACAGCAAAACCTTTCGGAGCGGGGGGAACTGTGATGTGGGGAGCAGCTGGGACCACCCGGCCTCCGCAGGGTCTGGTTGTCAGGGGTCCTCCTGGGGAAGAACTTCTTGGCCACTTAGGGCTTTCAAATAATTTGGGGACAAGTAATGGCATCTTACNGTTGGGCAGAGAGGTGGTGGCTGAACCATCCCTGGAGACATCCCAGGCCAGGCTGGACGGGGCTCTGAGCAACCTGAGCTGGTGAAGATGTCCCTGTCATGGCAGGGGGGGCACTGGGGGAGCTGGGGAGGTCCCTTCAACCCAAACTGTTCTGTGATTCTGTGATTCTAAGAAATAATAATATTTGAGAAATCATCAGAGAATAGAGGGAAAAAATAGCCCTTTTTGGTCCTTTAGCATGGTTGCCTCACCAACAGGGTGGGCTGTAGGGGCTGCCTGCACGGCCAGGTTGTTGGGGTGGCTGCAAAGAGGAAGGAGCTCCCGCCAGGGCCCGTTAGAAACTGGTGTGTGCTTATGGATGGGTGAGAACTTAGAGCCAGAACTTGAGGCTGTGCTGAGTCTTTAACACATCCATAAAACTCAGAAGTGGGAGAATCATAGAGTAGTTTAGGTTGGAAGGGACCGTCAGAGGTCATCTAGTCCAACCCCTACCATAAGCAGGGATATCTTCTTCAGAAGATATTGCTGATCTTCTCAGGCTGCTGCCACCACCTCTGGTTCACCTCCCAGCACTGCAGGGACCATTGCATTCCCTCTCAGATCTCCTACAGCCTCCAGGTTACCCCTACAGGTAGCAGCCACAAGAATGAGAGACATTTTCTTGCCTGCTTAAGGCCTCTGTGACAACTCCAAAATCCTTGTTGCGTTTCTTGTTTCTCATGCAATGTGTTTGCATTTCGCAGCTGGCTGGTTGGCCACGAGGAGAACAAGCAGAAGACAGATGTGCACTACAGGTCTATGGGAGGAGAGGGCAACTTCAACTGGAGATTCGTCTTCCCCTTCGACTATCTCCCTGCTGAGCAAATGTGCTACATCGCAAAGAAGGTGAGTGGCCATGGCCAGATGTTTCTACCTTCTTGTAGTAACTGTGGGGTGAGATCATAGACTCATAGAATCCTTTTGGTTGGAAGAGACTCTCAAGATGAATGCGCTGCATGATCTAGGACCCGCACAACTGCGGCACAAACGGAGCTAAGCAAGGCTCATCCTGACTGTTGTGTTATTTGAAACACGAAGTTGTGGACAGGTGGGGAAATCGGTTTTTAAAACATCCACATTTGGAACATGACCTTTGTGGGGTCAGGTGTACCACTGATGCAGAAATAGGAAGGAAACTTTGGTTTGGAATTCAGGGTGAAGATGTCTTTGTTGTAATAAGGGAGCTGTGTACTTGGTTGGGGACTTACAAGGAGGTGTGATTTTTGGCCCCCTCATTCCTACATCCGTAGTTGGCTGTTGCGTCTGGTGTTCCTTAGATAATTTAGTGCAACGTGATGATCCAATGTGGACCGGGAGCTGCACGGAGGGAAGGAAGCAGGGATGGGGTTGGGGTGTGCACATGGAATAACGCTGGTGGAAATTGGGCTGGCTCTCAAGGAACACTTCAGGAGAGGAAGATCTGTGCACTGCCATGTCCTGCTCATCACCTGGACATTAAAAGGAATCACTGAATCATAGAATGTCCTGAGCTGGAAGGACCCACAAGACCATGGAGTCCAACCCCTGTCCCTGCACAGGACACCCCACAGCTCACCCCGTGTGTCTGAGCACGCTGTCCAGTCTCTTCTTGAACACGGTCAGGTTGGGCCGTGCCCCCTCCCTGGGAGCCTGTTCAGTGTGCAGCCCCTCTGGGTGCAGAACCTGTTCTGAATGTCCCACTGACCCCCTGCACATCTTCTGCCAAGGAGAATTGTTGGGTCTGTGTGGACAGCAGGGACAATTCCGGCTTTCAAGACTCAGTCCTGTGCTGTGGCACCTCCCGAAAGCTCAAACCCCTTCAGTCACCCAACCCCGAGTCTTCGTCCCCGCTCCCTCCCTTGCTGCTGTGAGCTTGACCTTGGTGTTCATTGAACACGAGGTGCCCGAAGCCACCTCGCTGCGGTGGGACCTTCTACATCCACAAAGCTCCCCTGGAGCCCCCATCCCAGCGCAAGGTCCCAGCACAGCCTGGGGCGGAACCCACGCTTTGGCAGGGAAGATGCTGAGCGAATGCCCCATCCCGCGAGCCAGACGATCCCCGCGAGGAGGCCCAGCTTCCAAATGAATTGCCGGGTAGTTAAACTGATTGACAGAATCATAGCCGTACCCATTTCACGCTTCATGTTAAACAAATCAAAAGTACAGTGTGTACTACATTCAATTATCCCCCTTTGAAAAAGCAAAGACCCCCCTATAAACCGTTTAAGAAAATACATCCCACTGTGCTGATATTGATTCTCCTCCGACCACATGTCTGCCAACACTGTATCAGAAAATAAACAGCTTGTAAAACCTCTCTGTAAAGGAAAAAAATAATGAATGAAAAGCCGTGCTTTGTATTTGCGGGACACATTCCGCTCTGGCAATTTTTGATCTCGCCATGTGCTGTTTGAACTCCAGGTTCATTACCGCTGCCGTAAAAGCCCATGCACCGAACTTTAAACGCAGGCGATGGAAAGTGGAATTTAAATCAAAAACGGTCAGATGGCAAATTCTGGAGCTGCTAAAAGCCACCTGCGCCCAGCCGGGCCGGTGTCGGCCCTCGGCGGGAGCACCGCAGGGAGAAAAGCACATTTCCCTTGGCTCTCCTTTGTTTGCTGCTCTTGCCTGCCCGCAGGCTGGAGCTCCCTTTGGCATCGCAGGATGCACCTCAGGAACGGGTCACCCCAGCCCAAACTGCAGATGTTCTCCCGGAAGAACAAGGGTGCCCCTGGGCAGGAGGGGTCTCCGTGGTGTTTGGTTCTGGTGTGCGGGTCTGGAAGGAGCTGGGAGCCTGTGAACCCAGGGAAAACCCAGGTGCCACGTGGTGGAACCAGACCCTGAAGCCTTGGGATGGCCGGCGGTAGCCAGGATTGTTTAATCCTTGCCACAGCACTGCAAGTTTTGGGAACTTTATCCCCAAAGCTTCAAAGAGGTGCGATTGCTTGGGATTTGGAGGCTCCAATCTTCCACGGGGCACCTCAGGGGAAAGCAGGAGCCTGTAAGTCCCCTGAGCATCAATTCAACTTGTAGGTTGAACGTGTAGACTCTTATTCCTGCCCTTCTAAACATTTTAACCACTTCAGAATGTTTTCCCATACACATCTTCTCTTGCTGAAATAGTTATAAAGATTTTGCTTCTCCTTCAGAGAATGGAATTTACCCCATTCTGAATTTCAAGAAAATCCCCACGGAAGTTCAAGTCCATTGTTGGGATAGCTCTTCTGACAATACGTAGATGCATGTTTCTTTACCATCCTCTCAGCATTTATTCAGAATTTCCTTCTGTTCTTGCTTCTTTTGGAGGACAAGCCAAGCCGTGTCATTGGCATGGCCACAGCACGCTTGCAGCTTGCCTTTTGGTGCAAGAAGGCAGTTTCTTAGACTGCGAATTATACAGTCGTTTTGGTGAAAAGATCAATACACACTGCATGAAATTGCGTATTGACTTACGTAGGGGAAGGACCAGGCAGGTCCAGGTCATAGAATCATAGAGTAGTTTGGGTTGGAAGGGACCTTCGAAGGTCGTCTCGTCCATCCCCCAGGTCCTGGGTGAGCACGGTGCTCTGCCGCCAGCCAGCAGAGAGAAGAGCCGGTGTTCACAGGCTCGGAGCTTTAGATCCCCAGGTCTAAGCCTGGCAGGTCTTGACTCTTGCAGACGATGTTATCAGATGGTCATGGTAAAACTCGAGTCTAGCGATGGCGATGCCAAGATGGGCTGAACGTGGATCCCGTTTCACTGGGCACCGGGTCAGAGAGGCACTCGGATCCTGCGGCTTGCAGGCGCTGGGGAGGTGGAAAACGCATGAAATTGGTTTTGAAATGTTCAGCTTCGAGTGCCAGTTCCAGCGGTAGCTGAATGTAGCTGCCAAATCTGAATTCTAGATGTCCTCTGGGGCAGAAAATGCTTGACAGTGAATGTCTAAGCAAATGTCATCTGCATAAATGAATATTCAGGGTAGAATTTCAAGAGCATCTCAATATACAAGTTGAGTGGACCTGGAAATAAACCACTAGGTTGGAGCTTCCAAGACTTGGCTGGTTTCTTCATGTATCATCTGAAAATTGTTGTGTAAAAGGCATTCCAGGAGATGAACATGATGAGTGTGGAAGCATTGCTGGCGGTTCCAAATCCGTGTCATGCCCTGTCAGCGGCCGAAACCAGACCGAGGAGCACAGCCGTTGTCTTCATACTTGCTCTGCTACTAGCCCTCCGCGTTAGGTATCAACAAGAAAATGAAGTGTTGATGCCAGAACGCAAAAGATTCTGTTTTGCAAAGACAAAGAGAGCCACTGGGAGAGGATCCATCCCACCACTGTGGAAGAAACTGCAAACAACAGTCTGGTTTATTCAGCAGGAAGGTCGGGGTGTCTGTGGTGAAGCTCTTTTTCGAGGAGTTCTTGCATTCATTTGATATCTCCTGCTCTGTGTTTTCAACAGAAGGGGCTTATCCAAGTTTTAAGCAGATTACTCACAACCTGACTGGGCACAACCACACACTGACTTGGAGGTGGAGGTCTTTGGACATCTGCAATCTGGCCGTGTTGGGTGCATGCGCGGATAGAAGTAGGTGGTCATAGAATAATAGAATAGTTTGGGTTGGAGGGCCCTTCCCAGCCCCCCCAGTGCCCCCCCTGCCATGACAGGGACATCTCCAGCAGCTCAGGTTGCTCAGAGCCCCGTCCAGCCTGGCCTGGGATGTCTCCAGGGATGGTTCAGCCACCGCCTCTCAATCCCAGAAAAAGCCCTGTGGCTGTGAGAAATCAGTGGAGCTTGCACGTGTGTCTTTAAATCATTGGAAAAGATTTCGGTCAGGTGCAGCTGAAGCCTCCAAGTTCGCTGGCTCTGGCATGGAATATAACAACAAACTTGGCGTTCGGAAGGGTTTTTCTGTAACTGATCAGCTGGCGGCGTCCCAGAAATCATAGCAGAGATGGATCTTCAGCAGCGATACAAGAAAGAGGTTCGTGGTCTTAAACCCATCTAGAGAGAGAAGTCCAAAGGCATTTGAGGGAAAAGCAGGGAAAACCCACAGCTTGTTTTGTTCCTATAGCTGAGTTGAGCCCAGAATAAATTCCTTCCCCACGATTCAGCTGGGGCAGATGAGCCGGTGAATTCCCCCGTGCCCAGCAGGTTGTGCCCAGCAGGGAGCCGGTGCTGGTGCTGGGGCATGCGGGGACATCCCTGCTCCCATGGATTTCGCACGGGGAGGCTCCTATCGCACAGTGACGCCTCACAGCGCCATGCTCTGCATCAGCTGAGAGCTGCTTTTGTCAGACAGGCCGGGAATTGACCCTGGAGGTAAGCGTGTGGCCTCTATATTCTTTATTTTTTATAAAAAAACTAGTGTGGAGGTTTCTGCAACCGGGTCCCTGCTTCACCGCCTTGTTCTGTTACGTTTGTCGCTGAATCTCCAGGGTGCACCAAGAAATCTCCGTGCTCTGGCTGGTTTTTGCTTTGAAATTTTGGGTTTCATGGATGGATTTTTCTTAAAAACAGTTAATATTTTATTAGACTGACATTTTAAATTCCTCCTTGGTGTTAGAAAGATAAAAAAAAAGGCTATGGCCTTTTAATTTTGGACTTTTTCCTTTCCTGTTTCTGGTCCTTTTTTATGTCCTTCCCTGTTTTTCTTGGTGGTGTCAGAAAGCGAAGCAAAAGACAAAAACGTTCCTTTTCCCTCCACATTTAGCCAAAATGCGACATTTTGAATGGGGTCCAAGTACAGTTTTTTTCAGAGGAAGGCGAAGTTAGACCAGGCGGTTGTGTATTATGCATTTTAATGGGACTGTAACAAGGAGATACGATGGCACAACCGTGTTCTCTAGTAGGGCAGGGTGACCTGGGATGCACCAGTGGCCTCTGTGATATTCAGACAGGAGTTACTGTTGTGAATTTTGCTTTCCAGTGGATGTATGGAGAGATATGAGCAGAGCATGGCTGCCCAGGGCAGTGCTGGAGTCCCCATCCCCAGAGGGCTGGACAGACAGACATGAGGTTCTCAGGACGTGGGGCAGTGCAGGGGCTGGGTTATGGTTGGACTTGTTGTGGGTTGGACTCGATGATCTCCAGAGGTCCCTTCCAACTCTAACCGTTCTGTCATTCTGTGATCCTGAGGGTCTCTCCTAAACAAAATTATTCTATGGTTCTATGCACATGCTGGAACAGGTCAGGCTTGCTTGGCCGTGAACATGCTGGGGCTTCACCGCCTCCCTGAAAAGCAGGGTTGCTCCTTGCTTTGTATTCCGTAGCACATAAGCAACCCAGAAGAAATGCAGCCCTGTCAACACTTTCCAAGTGATATGAGCTTATTTTTTTTCCTGCCTCCCCTGCTGCATTATTCACGACCGTAAAATATTCACCAGCCTCCCCTCTCCCCGCCATGCTGCAAAACAAACCCCCAAACAATAATTCAAGCCCCCTTCCTTCCCACGTCTTGCGAAAGACTAGGAAATAAATTTCTTGCCGTGGGTTGTTTTTACAGTGAACTTTCGTAGCTAGATTTAATCGTGGGGGCAAGTTTCACACCGCCTTGAAATGGACCCATAAACTTCGCTCAGCATCAAATTCCTCGCTCCGCAGCCCGTGCAGCTCCGCTGCGCTGTGTCCCCAGCGTCACGGGGCTCTGAGGAGGGAAGCTCCGCCACCAGCCAAACCACACTTACAGTGTTTTTCCACAAGAAAGGCCAAAGCTGTACGGATCGTGCCAGTGCTGTACGAGCTCGGCGTTGCCACCCTGGAAGGGTCGAATCCTGCCCGGGTCGTCCATCATTAGGCAATGAGTCCCCGGCAAGCCGGGGTGTTGCTGTTGGGGGTAGAAGTGGTGCTGGGGAGTCAGAGGGATGCACTGAGAATCCACTTGGCCAGGGGGTGGGTTTTCATAGAATCCCAGCCTGGTTTGGGTTGAAGGGACCATTGTAGGTCCCCTAGTCCAACCCAGCTGCTCACCCAGGGTCACAGGGCGGATCACACAGGTCGGTCCAGGCGGGTTTGAATGTCTCAGAGAAGGAGACTCCACACCCTCTCTGGGCAGCCTGGGCCAGGNACGGAGTCCAACCCCTGTCCCTGCACAGCACACCCCACAGCTCACCCCGTGTGTCTGAGCACGCTGTCCAGTCTCTTCTTGAACACGGTCAGGTTGGGCCGTGCCCCCTCCCTGGAGCCTGTTCAGTGTGCAGCCCCTCTGGGTGCAGAACCTGTTCTGAATGTCCCACTGACCCCCTGCACATCTTCTGCCGTTCCCTGGGTTCTGTCCCTGTCACAGAGAAGAGCTCAGCCTCCTGCTCCTCTGGTGAAACTATAGGCCACGATGAGATCTTCATCTCCTTTGAGTGCAGGCAAGTCCTCGGGCATTGCAATGGGAAAAAGAGAAGGTGAAGACCTGAAGTCCTGCACGTTTTTCAGCAATTGAATGGTCAGTCCTGGGGGTCACTTACCCGGTTGTGTTTTACTGTGTGGGACGTGACCATAAGGCACCACAGCACCCACTGCTTCTGACCTGGGTCCAAGGTGTTCTCCTGTCCCAGGAGACATCAGCCGTCCCTGCAGATGGGGAAGGAGCCCACCATGAGGACAGGAGCTGCTGCAGCAGCTCAGAGCCTGGGCGGTAATCCGGGTCTCACAGCAGCTTGCTTGGTTAAAAAGTGTTTAGACGAGGGTCTTAGGGACGTGGTTTAGTCCTAGAGTTAGGTTATGGTTGGACTTGATGATCTTGAGGGTCTCTTCCAACTGGAATGATTCTGTGATTCATTTTCCTGGTTCCTTATCTTTCCCCATCAGGACGCTCATGAGATTGGGTCTTCCAGCAGGTAGAGCTGCCACCACCTCCCCTCCCTTTCCGAGGGGCTGCTCGGGCGCTGGGTTTGCTCGTGTCGAACCTCGGGTGGGTGGGGTGGTGCGAAGAGAAGGTCCAACATGTGCTTGAAGAGGTGCTTCAGCTCCGGCAGCAGCGCAGCGATGCTCTTGGAGCGTGGAGGGGTTTGACGAGTGCAGGTGTGGAGAAATCAGCCTCTGGGGCAGGGATTAAGTTATTTCTGGAGAGGAAGAGGCATCTGCAGGATGTTCCATCTTCTCCCAGGCTGAGCATCAATGGGACTGCCTGAAGTGCCCCAAGAAGGGGCAAGGAAGGAGCCCGTGGTGTCTCACTGTGGTGCACACCATGGGAGGTGGTTCCTCCTCCATCTCGCAGACCCCAGATGAACCTCCCCAACCCATAGTGAGGGCGTCTGACCACCTCCTTTAGTAGGCATGGGTATATGTTTCCTGGGGTCTTTCTTCTCTGGATGACTAACAACCCTCTGCAACCCTACTAATATATAGGAAAGAGTCGCCATAAGTTCTTTCGCTTTTTAGCAGTTTTAATTTAAATTGACTTATTAGGTGGGAAAACCTGTTCCCCCGCTCCTTGGATAAACATCCATTTTAATACGTTGAAAAGAGCAGAGGGGGAGAGATGGAAGTTTCCATTCACTTCATTTAATTTTTTTAGATTATAAAATATTTAAAATGCATAAATAAAATGCTCCATTGCAAAAATGCTGGCGTGTTTTTCCAAAGCAAGGCGGGGAATGGAGCTAAATTGAAATATAACCATCCAGGGTGATCTCTTAAAGCGAAACCAGTTTCAGTGGGAATTAAGTGCCTACAGTCTCCCTGCTTGAATATTTATGTTCTCATGGAGTGTGACACATTCTTTTTATTTTTTTTTTTAATATTGCGCGATATAATGAATCAGAGTCTTGTAGGCACTGCAGTGAATTTACGGTGCTACGTATGTGTCATGAATAATGCTGAAATTTCCTGCATTTAATTAAATCTGTTCCATTTATGATGCGCCGTGTTGCAAGAGCGCGGCAGAGGCATCGCCCGCAGGACACATCTCCTCCGTGGACACCGGTCCTGGCTCTGCCCCTTCTTTCAAACCTTGGCGGGAGCCAGAGATAACAAAACCTCGGCTTTGTGTGCGGCTCTGTCCCTCGCCTTCTGTCCTGACACTCCTTAGGCCTGACTTTCAGGCATCTTCTGGCATCCCCAAAGTGGTATTAGATCCCTGTTGGGAAATATTACTGGTTGCAACCACAGAAATTGCAGATTCTGTGGCATGGGCACATATCCACCGTAGATTATAATGATGTAACTGCAAGCTCATTGTCACAATAATGGGATGCAAACTCTCCTTGTTAGAGAAGTTGTCGCAGATCCTGATTTAGGATCATGTCATGAACGGGTGATTTAGATCTCCTAAAGAGTCACCATCAAAAGTATTAGCAAAAGTGGTTTTAATATGATGTTGTAAAAGTGCCACTTAGCAAGGTTCCATGACAAGGTTCACGGCCACCGTACAGCACAATCCTTTGAACAATGATTCAAAACTACCAAGACACAAATCAAAGTCACCAAGATGAAATCAAAGTTGCCACGAGAGTCATCCTCATTCAAATCATGTGAATATGGCCCTGTGGCTCCGAAAGATGCCTCTTGCCAGGTCATGGTGCCTGTTTGCTAAAATATTGTCACTAAATTAAGGCACAAATTGGTACCAACCCAAGTTCCAGAAGCGCCTTGGATTTCCCACTGGGCATCGTTGTCCAAGGGCTGCCCAAAACCAGTGGTGTCCCCCTGTGGTTTGGCCTTGGACAACCGGAGCAGGACACACCACGAGCGACACTTTACAGGACTTCCACTGCTTTGAGATGACACTGGTCTGCATCTTCCCACTTCTATGAAAAAGCCATTTATTTATTAGTTTATTTATATGTTTTTGTTTTTTTTTTTTCCTGGCATGATTGTAGGAGCACTTCTGGAGCTTGGACAAGACAGAAAACAAGATTCCACCGCAGCTTATCTTCCAGATCTGGGACAACGACAAGTTCTCTTTCGATGACTATTTGGGTAAGTCAGGAGAGCTGTTTTTTTGGCTCCATTCCTGCTGATGCGGACGGGAAGGAAAAAGTTATTGAATCCTTTCAGGAGATGAAGAAAGCGTAACAAGACCAGTTTAAGCCGCTGAACAGGATTCAGTGTCAGCATCGTAAGCCCAGGGACTGATGATAAGTGGTTCGTGTTGGGCAGATTTCCAGTCCCAGCCTGTTCCCGGGCTGACATGATGTTGAGAGCATCATCCAACCCCAGTGGAGCCACCGCCTTCCAAGAAGGCCCCAATTCTCCGCGGCTCAACTGAGTCTGTAATGAAACGTGCTCATTCATCACGTATTTGAGCTGTGACCACCAGGCAGGACCGGTCTCCTTTCCTTGCCTTACCTGGGATGTTTCGACATGAACACAGCTCAGTCCAACACTTGCCTTTTCTCAGTGCTAACCTCGTTAATCACCCTCAAAAGTCTAGATTTGCGCCAAGAAAAAAATAAAACAGAAACCTCTAATAGGAAAAATAGCAGAGCCTTGCGGTAGATGATCTGTGCAGAAGCTGGAGGCTCCAGCATTACAGGTTTTTGGTTGGATCATGCTCTGCCTTTCATTTTGCCACTAAAAATCCCCCAAAATCAAAAGCTTCACTGAGGAGGTATGTGATAAAGATCCTTTTACACCTTGTCTTTGATTAATTACGTAGGCTGAGTGCCGAAATAACCTATCCAAGGTGTGTTTTGCAGTTCTGGTTCTGCACATCATGAGCTCTTCGCTGCCAGCATTAATTTTTTGCAAATTCCGAAAAATAAAAGTAGTTTTTGGCTTTCGCAAAGCTCTTTTAATCAGTGGGCTTCAAAACTGTTTCACAAAAAAAACCCTGATCTGTGCTGTTATTTTCACTGGTTTTAAGAATCTAGACATGAGGAAGAAATTGTCCGTGAGGGTGCTGAGAGCCTGGCCCAGGTTCCCAGAGCGGTGGTGGCTGAACTATCCTGGAGACATCCCAGGCCAGGCTGGACAGGGCTCTGAGCAACCTGAGCTGGTGAAGATGTCCCTGTCATGGCAGGGGGGCACTGGGGGAGCTGGGAAGGTCCCTCCAACCCAAAATATTCTATGATTCTGATTTTGTGAAAGATTCCATGTTCTAAGGACCTGTTACATTGAGATGTCCTCCTGTTAATGTTCCTCCTTGCAGGCTGTATCCAGATGGACCTCAACAAGATGCCCAAACCTGCCAAGACCGCTGAGAAGTGCTCCTTGGAGCTGGTAGATGAGACCTTGGCTTCAAGTCGCTTTGTGTCGCTCTTCGAGCAGAAAACTGTCAAGGGCTGGTGGCCCTGTGTTGCTGAGCAGGATCACAAGAAGATCCTGGCGGTGAGGTGTCCTCTGCACATGTTCTCATGGGGATCTCGCTCAAAACACTGAGGAGGGATGTGGATGGGCAGGATTCCATGATCAGGGCGAGAAACACAGTCTTGGGATGCAAATTTCACAAACTAGACCAGCTTTTGTGGGCAGGATGTCTTCCAGGGTTTGCCCAGCACCACACAAATGCCTCAGAAGAAATGATTTGTTCTGTGGGATTTTTGCTGTGATTTTTTTGGAACGTGCCTCCTCATCTGACTCTGTATCGTATCTATTCTTAATAATATTGTGTGGTGACAAGGACCAGGGAAAGGTTTCAGCTGCCAGACTGATATATTTAAATATAAATGTCTGGGCTCTTGTTCAAGTCTTTGGCGACTGTTCAATACAGGTAAAGGAGTCCGGGCAGTGAATTAAATCATTCAGCAAAAGACCCTAAAGTTGAGTGTCAGTGACATTTGAGATGTCCTGGAGCATCTGCTGAGAAAATGGGAGTGGGCAGGTGAGGGATCTGTGTGAAATCTGCTCTTGCTGGGTTCCTCATGGTCCTTGTTGGTGTGGTTGGGTTACACTCAATGTGGTTTTTCTGTCCCCGATCAGTATTTTGCATCATACATTCATTTCTCACCTCTCTCTTTTTTTGTTTTGTTTATAAGTTTGTTTCTGTTTAACCCACACAGGGCAAACTGGAGATGACTTTGGAAATTGTGGCCGAACAAGAGCATGAAGAGCGGCCAGCTGGCGTGGGGCGGGATGAGCCAAACATGAACCCCAGGCTGGAGGACCCCAAGTAAGAGCATTTTGAGTGGAAAAGCAACCACCAGGCCACAGCTTTTTCAGGAGCAAATTGAAAATCTGGGTTCCCAGTTTGAGGTCTGCTGTCTACAATGGGCTTGCTCCCCTGGAGGCTCAGTTTCTGAACTGTTTAAGCTCAGACTATGAGCTATTGAGAGGAAACGGCCTCAAGTTGCGCCAGGGGAGGTTGAGGTTGGGTCTGGGAACAATTTCTTCCCCAAAGGGCTGTGGGGCATTGGAACAGGCTGCCCAGGGCAGTGGGGGAGTCACCATCCCTGGAGGGTTGGACAGACGGAGATGAGGTTCTCAGGACATGGGGCAGTGCCGGGGGCGGGAATGGTTGGACTCCGTGACCTTAAAGGTCCTTTCGAACCAAAATGCTTCTGTGATCCTGTACAAGCTGAGACTGTCCAAGGTGGCTGGGAAGCTGGTCTGGACCACCAAGGAGGCCCTTTGACATGGTCCACCCAGAGGGAGGTGGGTTCAAAGGGTGAGCAGGCAGGGCACGTTCATGGGGCTGGGGATCCAGGAGGGTGAAACTACCCTGAAACTCAGCCATGACCTCAGCTTTGTTTGGCTCCAGGCGCCCGGAGACCTCGTTCCTGTGGTTCACCTCCCCGTACAAGACCATGAAGTACATCCTGTGGCGTCGGTACAAGTGGGTGGTTATCCTGGCCATTGTGCTCTTCATTTTGCTGCTCTTCCTGGGGATCTTCATCTACGCCTTCCCGGTACGATGGGTGCAGGAGAGGACAGGGGGGTTGACCAAGGTCTCGGGTGTTCCCCCAGGTCTCCATCCCTGTGACCTCTGCGGTGACAGAGATGGTGACAGCACACGTGGCTGCAAACACCCTGAGGAACAACCTGGTGGGGACCATGATGGGTCAGAAAGAGTTTGTATTTCTGGTCTCTGCTGCAGACTCACTGTGAGGTGCTCACCTCTTTGCGCTTGTGTTTTGATTTGTGTCTAATAACCCTGAGGTTAATTCTTAGGGACATGGTTTAGTGCTGGAGTCAGGTTATGGTTGGACTCGATGATCCTGAGGGTCTCTTCCAACCAAAACGATTCTATGATTGTTTTCAAAGAGGTTTGAGCAGCTGATGTCGGAGGTGAGAAAATCCCTGATGAACATGCAGCCTAATTAGCAATGTGGCCATTTTACAGGGTTGAGCAGCAGCAAAATTCACAGCAGTCTGTAATTCTTTAAAGTTGCAGAGAAATGGATAGGTGTTTGGTCAGCCCTATCTCTCATTATCAAGGCTTGGAGCACGTTGTTCCAACGTAATGTCTGAAATGAGGGGGAGGGTTTTCACCTCATTCATCAAGAAAGTGGCTTTTTCTTGCCTTACCGTCAGTTCCACTGGCAAAACAAAATAAATAACTAACAGGGCCCGTGCCTTCCAGCTTGGCTTGGGATGGGGTTTTGGATCCTCCTCTGTTTCTACAGCACTAGAATAATTCATGCTGGTTCTTGGATGCATTTCCCCTCCTCCTAGACTGATAAGAAAAATGACCCGCCTCTCCCTTTCCAGCACTTAACAAATTCTGCTCCTTCTACGTGATTTTTTTTTTTTTTTTTTTTTAAGAAAAGAACTCATTGGGGTAATTTATAACTTCATGTGAGAGAGCGTGGCTGCCTTTTGCAGATGGCTTTATGTGCCTGCAACGTGCAACCGAAAAAGCGAGGTGTGGAATTTTTCCTCGCCGTCGTAATCGCTTTCAGATGATTTGAAGTCGTGCATGCTTGGTTGTTCCCGTTGAGAAAAAAGGGATTAAATCACGGCTCTCCCCATCTCTCTATCCTCGTATCCATGGGAAGGGCTGGAGAAACGATTCCAGAGGTGCTAAGTAGTAAGAAGGACGAAATGATTGTGCAAGCGCAGGTTTCTGCGGCGTTGCCTCCTCCCTACCCTGCACTCGGAGCCCTTCGTGGAGACTCCCTGTTTTGTCAAATAGCAGAAACCAAGCCTTTTCCCAAAAAAACTCAGTGTTTTCCTGAAGCTGCAAGTGGCTTTGTGTTCGTTCCAGTGGTATCACATAAAAACAACGCTGAGAGAAGAAAAAAATCGCAAACTGCAAATATTGATTTACACCCATTATTACTTGGGATTTTTCCCTCTTTCCTAGCTAGATGTTGTTGTATTTAATTACATTTCGGTCGGGTCAATTTTTAGTCAGATTTTGAAAAAGTAAGGCCGTGTTTCATGGAATTTTTCTGGTTTTATATATATATGGCCAGCTTCCCTTAGATGTTTGAGGTCGCTGGTTCTGTGTGTGCTTGGAGATTTAGTTCAGCAGGCACCCAATTTGGCGTCGTGCTGGTGGTGCCTGGCTAAGAAGGATGCTCCTGGCATCCCGGCCTTTGGCAGAGCTCGCCACGACATCCCTGATGGAACGCGTGGAAAAACCAATCCCTCCTCACTTCTGTTCCGATTCGCGCGCCAGGAGCACCACCGGGTCGTGTTTAAGATAAGGACCTCGCTGCATTCGCTGCTGGAGATGGAATCCTCCCTCTGCACGGGCAGTTTGGAGATCCCAGGGGGACAAGGAGAGGATTTTTGTGTGTGTCCTGCCCCTCTCATCCTGGGAAAAGGGCTTGTGGTGGGAGGGAGACATCAAGGGAATCCCGTTAGGGCACGGGGACCATCAGTCTGAGCAGAACAGGGACGCAGGGATGCTGAGGGCAGCAGAACGGGAGTTAATACTCTTTTCCTGCTTCTGTTGCCCTTTTTGCTCTGGCCGTGTATGAAGAGCTCGCCTGCAGTTTTCTCCTTGTTGGGAGCATTGCTGAGACCTGCAGCGTCCTGCCGGGCATCGCTGGTCAGCAGCTGGTCCTGGGCTCAGCGGGAGCCTTGGGACCTGCCTGCAGCCTAAGTGCCCCTGCCTGCAGTTTAAATGTCCCTGTCTGCAGCCTAAATGTCCCTGCCTGCAGATTGCATGCTCCTGCCTGCAGAATGAATGTCACTGCCTTCGGTCTGTATGCCCTGCCTGCAACCTGAATGTCCCTGCCTGCAGATTGCACACCCTGCCTGCAGATTTAATACCCCTGCCTGCAGATTGCACACCCTGCCTGCAGATTTAATACCTCTGCCTGCAGCTTGCATGCCCTGCCTGCAGATTGAATCTCCTGCCCTCAGTCTATATGCCCTGCCTGTAGCCTGAATGCCTCCGCCTGCAGATTGCATCCCCTGCCTGCAGCCTGAATACCTCTGCCTGCAGTTTAAATGCCCCTGCCTGCAGATTGCATCCCCTGCCTGCAGTTTAAATGCCCCTGCCTGCAGTTTAAATGCCCCTGCCTGCAGATCGCATCCCCTGCCTGCACACAGCCTCTCCACCGGGTACGAGCTGCTGCCAGTGAACTCTGAGCCCAGCTCAAAGCTTCTCCTGTTTAGACTGAGCCTGAGGACACCAAGAGAGAACAATCTTTTACTTGTCATATATATAGGTATATACAATATGCCCTGGGAATCTCTGGGTCCGGAGCGCTAAGGTCACCCTGCACAGGTCACCCTCCATCCCAGACACGTAGGAATCCTCTCTGGAAACAAACCCAGGGCATTTTCATTGGCTATTGGTATAAAAATGGGGTTATTTGGATTGATTCCTTGTGCCAATATAGTGCTGAAAGCTTCCGACCACAGTCCCGGCTTTGTGGTCAGAGGAGCTGGAGAATAAGAGTGAATGTCCCGCTCGACGGCTCCGTGATTCCACCGGACCAGAGAAGGGCTGTCTGTGGTTCCCAACAGGAGGGCCCAAAAAAACCAGTGTTTCCCAAAAGCTCAGGGTTTCTAGGGAAAATTCTGATGTCGCGGTCTTGTTCAGAATACACGTCATGAGATACTTCACACCCCAGGGAGAGATTTTCCCTGTTGAGGCGAGAAACAAAATATCCTGCAAAATACTATTTGCAAATATTCTGCAATATATATATAAATAAATATATTTAAATATATCTTAAAATATATTTAATGTAGAAGAATCTATTTTATATATAAAAGCTGCTTTGTGGAATCAGAAACCTTTGAAGACGTGGTGCCTTTTTGCTTCCCCCATCCTCAGAACGCTGAGGATGTGGGACGGGTCATGGGCTGGAACAAAGACCTTCCCATTCCTCCTCTCGGGTCCTCTTCAAAGTCTCTTGCCCAGGAGAGCTTTGTGCAACCAGGAGCTGTTTTCCAGCCAGGGAACGTGCCGTGGTCGCCTTGGTGGGATTTGGGGTCCCTGGAAGGGGCTGTGAGTGCTTTGGGATGAAGAGGAGGTTCATCAGGACACGTGGGGAGATGCGAGCACGGGAGCTTTAGGCACGAGTCCATAAGAAATCAGTCATCATCAGTGCGACTGTTTACAGAGCAACTCATTTTAGTGGGTGAAAGGCCGTTTCCAACTGAAAAGCCTTTTGGTTTTGGGTGGAAAACTGCATGGTATCGCAAATTCCCTTAAAAAAAAAAGTTGTCTGGTTTTACAAAAATGGGAAAAAAGTTTAATATCTGATATTCTGAGGTTCTTAAGTTGTTTTTTTTGTTTTTTTTTCTGCTTGGGCTGTTCCACCCCGTCCTAGTGTCAGGTTCCTCGCTGGTTTGCCTTCTCTTTCTTTGCGGAGGGGTTGTTGTTATGGTCCGTACAAGCTGGGACTCTGGGAAGAATTCCCTGGATATTTCCTATATGGTTTCCTCAGATGGTCCTGAGATTCCACTTGAAATCAGAAGACTCCTTAAACAATAAATGCAAGTATAATGAGACCCAGTAGCTGGATGCTGAAGGTAGAGGTTGAGGTTGGGTCTGGGGAACAATTTCTTCCCCAAAGGGCTGTGGGGCATTGGAACAGGCTGCCCAGGGCAGTGGGGGAGTCACCATCCCTGGAGGGTTGGACAGACGGAGATGAGGTTCTCAGGACATGGGGCAGTGCCGGGGGGGTTATGGTTGGACTCCATGATCTTGAGGGGCTTTTCCAACCAAAACGATTCTGTGATTCTATTCCAGTGGAAATCAGATGCTAATTTTTGAGGCAAAGGGTAATGAACCCTTAGAACAGTTTGCCAAAGGTTGTGGTAAATTCATCATTGCCCAAGTCATCCGCATATCAAGATTACATGTCTTTCTCCAAGATACGGTCTAGTTCCACCCCAAACTCATGTCCTGCAGTGCTCCTTTATGGCGTATTTGTGGCTTTTTGGGGAGGCCCAGTGACTTTGATGGACTTTTCACCCGACATTGCCATAGCTGAGAAGAGCTTTGCTTTCTGCTCTGGTAACAGTTGGGTGTAAGTCTTGGGCTAGACGCAAGGTCAGAAGAAAAGGTTATAAAAGTCCAGCCTGGGTTTTGTGTGTCCATTACACGTAAGGAATACCGTGGCAAAGTTATCTCCCCAAAACAGTGATTATTGTAAAGATTTTAGTAGCTACTACCATAGAAAAATGTAACGCTCCTTCCAGCTGGAGCAGCACCATGAAAATGTTTACTAGCTTTTAGAGCTCTGTTTGTGTTCTGCAAGCCCAGCGTCGCTTCCATCGCCATTAATTCTAATTACAGCTTGCTTTCTGCACTGATTGATAATCCTGCTTGGCTTTCAGCACTTCGTTAATACAAATTGGTAGCTGGACAGAAAAGCTCGCTACCCTCCAGAATGCAGCCGGTCAAATCATAAAAAATCGGAGTGTTTTGGAGGACAGACTCTGAAGACAAATGGATGGGTAATTAATTCGGAGGTTGTGTGTCACTGGAGGCTTTTCTAATGACTTCTGGTAAACTGCCCTAACTTCACTTGCTTGATTTATGGCATTATTAGAAATCCTCACTGGCAAACTGCCTTAGGATTTGCTACACGTTGTCATTTATCAAGATGCCTTTGGTCAGACTTTACTTCTGTTGTGTGTTGTTGGGTTTTTTTCCTTCTGTTTTTCCCCCATTTCTCCAAAGATCTTGCTGATAACGAGCATTATGCTTTGTTTCCAAAGTTGTTTTTTTTTTTTTTAAAGTGACGTAGTGATAGAACATCCTGTACCAATTAAACTCAGTACGTTTAGGAGGGACTTCCAAACTGGCTAGTGTGTGGTTATGGGGGTTTAAATCAGCTTTAAATTTAGCTCTTTCCAAACAACCTAAACATGTGTCTTTGTCTGCATTGGCATCATGGTCTCGATAAGCAGTGTTTGCACAGCTTTTTCTCTGGTGGATTCTTTGGAGATAATCCATGGACTTGGTCTTTACCAAGAGACTAAAGCGGGATGGGCAGGACTGGAGAAGCGTCCCCTTGCTGTTCAGACTGGCGGATGGCTGGCGTCACCCTGGTGCAGGTTTTGGCATGTGGAAAGTGGTGGAAAAACCAAAATACATCGTGGCACGTCTTGGGGGATGCTCGGGGCCCAGGGCCAGGGCTCGTTTCCAAAGGGTCCAGCCTCTAAGGTAGAGTGGATTAGGTCACTAGTTTTGGGGGGATTGTGGGGAGAAGGAGCCGTATGGATGGTTATGGTTGGACTTAAGGGTCTCTGCCAACCAAGTGATTCTGTTACTCTATGACCTGAGGTGTCAGGGCTTGAGTAGTGAACGGAGCCTCAGGGAGAGACACGGACCTGCTGGAGAGGGGCAGAGGAGCACAGAAATGATCCGAGGCTGGCCCAGCTCTGCTGGGAGGACAGACTGAGAGAGCTGGGGTGTTCAGCTGGAGAAGAGAAGCTCCGGGGAGACCTTAGTGCGGCCTTTCTGGACTTAAAAGGGTCGATAAGAAAGATGGGGACAGACTTTTCAGCAGGGCCTGTTGTGATAGGACAAGGGGTGATGGTTTTAAACTAAAGGAGGGAGATTCAGGCTGGACATGAGGAAGAAATTGTTGTCC
>VWYH01008148.1:4545-73288 GCA_013399365.1 Pampusana beccarii | reverse complement strand
TTTTTTTTTTTAATAGACTAGAACATTTTATCCAGTCAACCAATCATGGCTTTTTCATGGCTGTTTTATTTGCCTCTTTCTATACATGGACTGGCACTACAGACACTCTTGTACGTAAAGTCCCATAAACATTTGTGGAATGCCATTGCGCGTATCTGCGTAGATGAGGCTCTTAGGGACATGGCTTAGTGCTAGATTTAGGTTATGGTTGGACTTGATCTCAAGGGTTTCTTCCAACCAATATGATTCTGTGGTTCTATATAGAGAAGTGAAAACAGAGCAACATTTACTACTGTTTGTGTATCGTTGGTGGGCTGATTGTGGAATTAATGTCTACCTTGGTTTGTCAGCTACAATTTATTGACCAAAGAGTGTGTTTTGTGAGCCAGGGCTGGTGTCCATCCCTGAAGCTTCGCTCAAGTGGAACAAGGCTGCTGTGGATGAGTTGGGGATCCTCAGCCTCGTCTCACTGGGTGGGTTGTATGAGGGGGTTCGGTCATTTCGTGTTAGAGTTGGTGAGTTTTTATTTCTACTTTAGAATTATGTCATTGAGTGAGATGTTGAATCTGATCTGCAGCTCTTCACTGTGCAAGTGCTTAATTGTTTTTGTTTATAGCTACACTTGAACCCCATCTCTTACTCTCACACACATAATTGAAATAATTCATTTTTAAAATTTACTAGCACTTTTCGATGTGTTCAGGGCTTCTGTTGGTGTTTCTCACTGTGAGAACAGGAGCTGATTTTCAAATAAATAGAATCGAGCTGACCGTGGTACATTTTAAACAACGTGACACCAGTGGTCAAAAAATGTTGGCGTTATATTTGCATTATTTGGAGGCTGTGATTCGTGGGGAGCGGCATCTTGAAAACTGGTGGAAGGAGCAATTGAAGCCCAGGACTGAGTTGTTCTTAGAGCAGGTTTAACAAAATAGGTTAGGAGAAGATTCAGAAATGAACTTAGAGACTGAAACCAATGTGTTTGTTAGTGATAAGCCCTCTGTATTTAAAAGACAGCAGGAAGCTTGTCTGTCTGCAGTCGTCCCAAACTGTATGTTCGTCTTACACGGAGAAGCCTGGCCTGTGGTAGGTAATCCTTCCTCTGTTAATGAGATCCCGCAATTAGACACAGGCGTGTCTCAATATCCGAAAGGACTTGTTCTTGTAAGTGTGTCTACAAGGTTATAACCTTTAAATGACAAAATAAAATGGATGTCTCAGGGATGAATCAAAAGCATCTGAGTAAAATGGACTACCTGTTATGCAGGCGCATTTGGGACTTATTCCCGTGAACCGATTAGGAATAAAACAAGAAGCAGTTATGGATGATTAATACATCCCATCCCCAACATAAAATACAAGATATTTTTTGATATGCAGCCCCCAAAATGCTTTAACATCCGTGTTCTGCCCGGTCGTACTGCTCCAAATCAGCTTCTCTTTCCCTTGTTTCCCACCCTCTAGAACTACGCTGCTATGAAACTGGTGAAACCTTTCAACTGAGGCTGTGCTGGGGAGCGCCTGGAAGGTTCGGTGCCTGCCGGGGGGTTTGGGAAGGAGTTGTGGCCTCTGCACCGGGTGGCACCAGTGGATGGAGCTGGGGAAGGAGCAGCCCCTCCCAGCCCCGAGGCTGCTGCCAAAGCAAAGGAAAATGAAGATACAACTTCCCCCGCTGCTCTACGCAGAGCCCCCCTGCAGCACTCGCCTGGGAAGCAGCACGTAAAAAAACACCTATTCTGAAATATTTCCCGGTTTACTTCTTTGTCTGTCTTTTTTTTTTTTTTTAAAACTTTTAAAATTGTTTCTGTTACGCTGCTCTGGTTTGTAAAGGCTGGATGTCGGTGCAGAACCGAAGAGGGTGGGGGAGAAAAGGACGTTTTCGCGTGCATTCTGTGAGCACGCACAGGGCTTAGCGGAGGAGCCCCGGGCGTTGGCAGCGCCCCCAGCCCGACGTCTCTCAGGTTGTGAGCACGCTTCCCTTTGCACTCTGAACGAGCCTCGGTTTCCCTGTGCCCTGCAATGCGTATCACCCGGTTTATGTAAGTATAAAGCCTGCTGAAGATGAAATGTGCTGTGTATGTTGCTTTTCCAAAGAGAGCAAAAGCCACAGGACCCGGGGAGAAGGCTGAGATGCAAAACCTGGGCAGGGGTTGGTTGTAACTGCTAAACCAAACCTCCTGTTGAACTTTGTGCCCGTGAAGGACTTGCACGGTCTGGCTCATGGTTTTTGGAGCTTGTTTTCCCTCTGAGCTGCTCTTTCACCTCTACAGCCCCACATCCCTCCCTGCAAAACCGGTCCTGTAGTGGTAGAGAGCGGAGTTGGGCTGAGCCCGACCCTGAGCAACCCCAGGAGCAAAGCAGCACACGTGGACTTTGCTTTTCTCCCCCCCTGCTCTACACAACCCCTGCAGCCACGGCTGGGCCTTCGTATTTGTCTTTTCTTCTTTTTCTCCTGTGCTCCAAACGCGCTCAAGCAAACCAGCACAAAGCACCTGCAGAACTCGCTGCAGACGGCAGTGCTGGGACATTTCTCCTGGCTTTCATTCCCCCCTCCTGCCCGCCTCTCTCTCTGCTGCCGCAATCAGACGGGTTCTAATCAAAGCATCATCAGCCTCAAATTTTCATCCCACATCCACTCATCCCGCAAGGAACCATCTCCCAGAGCAGGGGCATCAAGCGCGAAAGCAAACGTCCCTCAGAGAGACGAGCGCCCCGCTGCTCCGCATCGCGGGGCTTTCGCTGCGGCCCCTCTGATGATAAATGGATATTGCCCCGCTGCCCTTCAGCAGGACGAGATGCATCGTCCTCGGTTACATTTGTCCCCTGGAGCTGTTGCTGCTCAGCCTGACCCTCGAGAACAAGCAGCAGCTCTGGGTTTGCACAGCCCGGGGTGAGTGTTTCATTTTACCAGCACAGTCAAATGCTTCATTTTTTGCATTTATTCTGTTTTTTTCCTAAAACTCTCCCAACGCCATTTCCATCCACACCCCCGTTTATTAACCACTATCAAACTACCAGATCTTGGTCAAATTCTCTGTAATACTTTCTCCCCTAGGATCCGATGAGCTGAAGTTGCTGGTGTTTGCACCTTTCTTAATGAGTTCTACATTTTAACACATTTTGGGTGGTTGGTCCTCACACCCGTTCCACCACGGCCACGCTCTGCCCGGGAGGGCTGGCATGGCTCTCCTGTCCCTGTGCGAAACCAGGGACGTTATTTCACTTCCTTGCTTTGGTTTGCAGAGATTGGGAAATTTCCCCATCTCTGTGACCTTATTTCAGAAATTAAATCTTGGTGCCGAGAGCCCCAAAGAAATCGTAGAATCATTTTGGTTGGAAGAGACCCTTAAGATCATTGAGTCCAACCATAACCCAACTCTAACGCTAAACCACGTCCCTAAGAACCTCATCTCTACGTGATGAGTGAGCCCTGCTTGAGTGCAAAGCTGCTTGTATCCGGGTGCTCATCTCGCACCCTGCCACGACAACCGCTGTCCCAGCAGAGACGAGCAGCCCTACCAAGACACATCTGAAAATAGCGGTTCAGTCCCATTTGCATTGCTGCTTGAACAGCCGTGTGCACCTCTCTGCCTGACTGCGTAGCTTGGTTATGTCTCTCCACCAAAGCCAGCCAGCGGGTAGGACCTATACAAGCTGTTCCCTGCGGCTCCTTGTTGTTCAGGGGTTTGAAATGCCTGAAAATGTCTGTATCACCTGTCTATGCCTTATACGCAACAATGCAAAAAGCACTGTGGTTATAAATGAAATGCTTGAAACCTTCACTTTTCCTGGTGTGTTTTATTGTGTTGGTGGAACTACAGCACATTCCCTCTTTGGTGCGGGAGTGGAAAAATACAGCTGGAACAGGACCGGGGAACAGCGGTTGCTGTTCTCTTAACTGCTGCGGCTGCAAGGGAGCAGGAGCAAAATTTAGGAGAAGGGAGGGCAGGCACGGACAGGGGTTGCAGTCCTGGTAGGTGACGCAGCCGCTTGTGCCCCTGCCCGTGCGTTTCCCCGGGGGGCTGCGCTGCAGGCAGTGAGGTGGCCCGGCCGTGCTCCCCGGTGCTCTTGTGCGTGCCCCCGATCCACGATGCCGTGCAGGAGCTGGGGGGGGTCACACACCTCATCCCGTGAGATGGCACGTGCGGCCTCACAAGGGGAACGGGTGATCTGGAGCACCCCGTAAGGAGGAGGCACGTGTGTCTGAGTGGGGTGGGTGAGGGAGCCTGTGCTGCCTGTGGCTTTGGGGACCCAACCTCCGGCATTTTCCCGGTGAGTCACACACAAAGAGGTTGATGCCCCCTTCGTTAATAAACCCGAACACCCAAAATACACCTACTGAAAACAAGAGGTGGCTGGAGAGGAGGTGGGTGGCTGGGGAACGGGAGAGTGCAAAAGAATCCCATGGATCTACAATTACCTGAAAGGAGCTTGGAGCCAGGGGGGTCGGGCTCTGCTCCCCAGGAACAAGCGCCAGGAGCAGAGGAAACGGCCTCAGGTTGCACCAGGGGAGGTTGAGGTTGGATGTGGGAACAATTTCTTCCCCAAAGGGCTGTGGGGCATTGGAACAGGCTGCCCAGGGCAGTGCTGGAGTCACCATCCCTGGAGGGTTGGACAGACAGATGAGGTTCTCAGGACATGGGGCAGTGCTCGAATCTTCGGCTGGGAAGGGCAAGAGAGCCCTGGCCTTGAGTGACACAACTGGTTTGAGTCGGAACTTGGGATCCAACCCCTTCAAATACTCCCAGATAGAGAATGGTGTTTGCTGGCCCTGGAAAGTCCTCCCGGTAGAGGCAGCAGGCAGAGGTTATGGTGAGGATAAAGGCTGCTCCATTTTCTCCGGAGCTCCTGGACTGGTACCCTGAGCTCTCCCCCAGCCTCCTGCCGGTCCCATGGCCGCCGGGCCCCGCGCCAGCCTGTCCGTGCTGCCCACCGCGAGCAGCCGGGCGCTCGGGGGCTGGTTTGTGCATCACGGCTCCGCGCTCGGCTCCGCACTGAGGGTGGAGACACCCAAGCAATGGGGCGTGAAACTGCCGCCTCTTCCCCTGCACCACGCGTCAGCTTCCTGAAGGAAAATTAGCTTTTTTTTATCGCCCCTCATCTGGTTTTCCCATTCGCATCCGTCCATTCACATCACTCCTCAAATAACCGATGGTTTAAGCACGCCTTGCAGCGGAGCAGCCTCGGCGCTGTGAAACTTTGTCTTACCTTTGAGTGCAGCTTGGTCTGAGCTTTGGCCTTTGGGGTCACACCGGGGAGACCCCCAGGCCCTGGGCTGTGCCTTGGGGCAGCGTCAGGGGTCCCACACAAGCCCCTGAGAGGGTGAGGGGACAGAAGCGCACGTTAACCGCTTCTCTTCTGGAAAGCTCCAGGTCAGAACCACTTGTGGTGATGACTACCGGGCACATAAAAATAATTTATACAGTTGTTGATGCTGTGATAACAACTCAAACAGCGATGCTGGAGATGCTGGTGTTGCCAGGGTTCGTTCAGGAGTCAGCCGTCTGTGGTGCTAGGAGCTGCACATGCTGCAGAAAAGTGGTCACTGTCCTCATAAAATTAAGATAATCTGTTCTTCCCAGGCTGGATGGGGACTGGAGTAAGTCAGTGGCACGACCACGGCTCTTCTTCTCCACACAGGGATCAGGTTTTATGGATTATATGTTTTCTCTCTGCTCCAAGCGGCACCTTTGCAGATACAACAGTTTTGTGGGGCATTGGAACAGGCTGCCCAGGGCAGTGGGGGAGTCACCATCCCTGGAGGGTTGGACAGAGGGAGATGAGGTTCTCAGGACATGGGGCAGTGCTGGACCCCATGATCTTAAAGTTCTTTTCCAACCAAAATGATTCTATGATTTTACGATCCTGTGCTGCCAGCTGTATCTTGGCACCACCCAGAGGACCTCGAGCAACCGGCTCTGTCTGCGCCCTCAGGATCTGCTGCTTGAGGTTTCTGTTCATCCATCCTGGCTACAGAAACCTGCCATCCCAGGCAAAGTCAGCATCTCACAGTTCCCACGCTTCCCCGATCCAAAGCTCTGCCGCAGAGGAGCTCAAATTGGCAGACACTGCAGGGAAAGGTGCAGCAGGTTTGCAATGTCAGTAGAGCCGGTTGTGATCCCTCTCCATTGTGAATTACTTGGGGTTGTTCAGCCTGGAGAAGAGAAGCTCTGAAGAGACCTTGTTGCGGTCTTTCTGGACTTAAAAGGGGCCGATAAGAAAGATGGGGACAGACTTTTGAGCAGGGCCTGTTGTGATAGGACAAGGGGTGATGGTTTTAAACTAAAGGAGGGAGATTCAGGCTGGACATGAGGAAGAAATTGTTGTCCCTGAGGGTGGTGAGAGCCTGGCCCAGGTTGGACAGAGAGGTGGTGGCTGAACCATCCCTGGAGACATCCCAGGCCAGGCTGGACGGGGCTCTGAGCAACCTGAGCTGGTGAAGATGTCCCTGTCATGGCAGGGGGGGCACTGGTGGAGCTGGGAAGGTCCCTTCAACCCAAACCGTTCTCTGACTCCATGCACCCCTACCTGGTTACTGGATCTCTGGTGTCTCAGTCCATGTGCACAGCCATCCAGACTGCGAGGTGATAAAACAATCCCATCTAAGGGTGGCTGTGGCTGCTGCTGCTTTGCTGGGCTAGAGGAGCCAAGACTGAACAAGTGTCACGTTGCCCAGACCTCGCCTTTCTCCATTAAATTGTCTTGTCCTGCTTCACAGCCCTGGAGGAGTCGTTCTGTGTTCAGTCTTTAGCAGCCTGACGAGACCCAGCCGAGGTGTTTATTTGTGGCTGAGTGAGTCCCATCAACAAGTCCATAGAACATTAACTGGAAATTTCTTATCCCTTCAAACTGTGACTCCAGGATGACCTACAGACAACAACAAGAAAGGAAACACGACTGTGATCCAGTTTGGCATGTTTGCACCCCCTTGTGAACTTGTTCCCACCGTAGAAAGCAGAATCCCAGAGCAGGACCTTGAGTGGGGCTGAGCTTTTCCGTGCAGGGCGAGCACTTTCCCCGTTAGGTGTCGAATATAATGGCAAATGATTGCAGAATTAGTCATACAAGAGCATCAGTGCTGTGGGGTTTAACACCCCCTTTGCCATTTCTCTGCCCTCCTTCTGGACCAGAGTCAGGAGACGAGATCAAATGGTTCCTCAGGCCTGGAGGGTGCTGCCGACGTGCCAAGCTGTGGAAGAACTGCGCAAAGAAAACAGGGACATCAGTGGATGAAGGTCCCACGCTTTGAACTGAATCAGCGCCACAACAAGGAGAGGCACCTTGTGCTTTCTCCGCACCATGCCCATGAGGTTTTGAGGCACAGAAAGGTCTCAGCTACACTTGTCTCACTGCTCACGGCATCTCCTCCTCTTGTCTTCAGCAAGGTCTGCCCACTGAGTCTAAAGGACCACGTGCTTTCTGTCCGCGCTTTGGGCTACAGCTGTAGTACAAAGGATCCGTGCTGTGCCTGGGGCAGGCTGAACCAGGCCTGTCCTCGTCTCAGCCATGTCCACCCAGTCCATGGAGAAGAGCTTGAAGTTCTCCACGTTTCAGCTCCCCATGGCCAGAACACTGCGGTTTTCAGGCTCAGGCAACATTTTTAGCAATGGCCTGAAGACTGAGAGCGTGGACAGGGGGTTAACGTGGTCTGAGTGATGATCTGGGATGTGCACCAGGCTGAGGGAGCCGAGACACCTTCAACCCACAGGTCCAGTTGGTTGATGACAACCGAAGCGTTTCTCCAAGTCACGGGTGCCCAGGCTACACTTTCCCTTTGCTTTCCCCCTCTCTTTGGTCTTTTCTCCCTCTTTTCCTCCACCTTCTCCTCCTTTTTCACTTGTGGTTTGCCATCGGTTTGTGTCCAAACCCCACCAAAGGCCACCATCCCAGGGGGAATGGAAAATTACAGCCTCCCAAACGAGGAAAGCCCCAGCTCTCCCAGATCTGGCTTCTCTCTTCCTCTATGTCCTTCTTCTCAACATGCATGAGATGTGATGAATGTTGTAAAGATTAAGTGATTCCTGTTGTGAAAGAAAACAGTGTTAAGTGTTAGAAAGAATGACGACTACTGCTGATAAGCAGAGAGAGGAACAAATAAATCCAGGAACCAAGGATAAATGGCGACTAAGAGGCTCCAGAAGGATAAGTGAAGGAGGATAAGATGAAGAGGAGGATAAGGATAAGATGAAGAGGAGGCCTCTGTGTGCCTCTGTGTTTTCTCAAAGAACAACAGTAAACCGATAAGCGAAGAGGAACCGATGAATTCTGACTAACACGGATCATCACTAATTTTATGAAGGACGTTAATTATTAATTACTTCACAAGGACTCTTGATAAACAACACCTGAAAAAATGGAAACATTCACCATCTCGACCACCAGAATGATGTAAGAAGACCCTGATATTTAGATAAAACATGCTTATCAGTTAGTACGAATATGTATCAGTAGGTGGGATAATTCCTGAAAATGATGAAGTTAGCACCTCTTGAAAGGTATATAATTGTCACAAAAAACCTCGTTGGGTGTGCGTGTTGGTGGAACGTTGAGTCCCCACGCACCCAGCGCTGATCTGCTTAACTCTACTATAATAAACTTCTCTTGAACATGGATTCTGTCTGTGTCAAGTGGATTTCATTTATAACATGAGAGAAATTTGTCTGTTCTCCTACCTCTCGACGATGGGACCTTCTGGTGGTTTTCTCTGGAAACAGCATAATCCCATGTTTATGAAAAGCACGAAGCCCAGGCACTTAAACTGGATCAGCAGCCGGCAGAGGAGGCAGCAGCCTCTTTATCCCCTTTTTTCTTTGTCCTTTGGACCAAACTCAAGGTTGTACTTCTGTCTGAAGCAAATAAAGACAAATGGGATTTGGTGGATATGGAAAAGGGAAAGAAAAAAAAAAAATAAAAGCAAAAACCAAACCTGAACAAGCAAGAGATTTATGATTGCTGTTTGCCAATGAAAACACAGTAGGAAGATTCATCTGCTTGCAAATGTAGATGGCTGTAGGCTCGAAAACAAAGCCTGAATTGATTGTCCTCCTCTGTAGTCAACAGAGAACAACTGGCACCTGTGGAGATGAGTCACTGTAGCTGAAGAGAGTCTTAAAGTGGTGGGGCTGGGGCTGTCTGGGGACTTGGGGCTGCCTGATAACCCTACAGAGGCAGGAGGGCCATCGATGTGGCTTTGTGGTCTGCCTCAGTTCCGCAAGTTCAGTGAGACACCACCAAGCACGGGCCTGGTGGAGCTCCCCTCGCTGCAGAATGCTGCTGCCCATCCCTCCTTTGTCACCCGGGGACTGTGAGCAATCTGGAGTCAGGCCCCTCAAAACCATTACTCTGTTTGAGAAATTACGCAATCAGAAGGAAAGAAAATAGAAAGAATAATACAAAAGCTGCCTTTTTTTTTTTTTTCCCTAGCTGTCTGAGTAATCAAGGATTTGAAATTCCAAGATTTTCTTTGCAAGTAAAAATCCTAAAAATACCGACATAGCACTGGCTGTTTTAAGAAATACCAGAAAACACAGATCTTATGGGCAATGGAGACAATGGTATCATCTTCCTCACAGCTTGAACACAGGAAACCACACAGTAATGTTGGAGACCTTTGCTAATTCTCAAATGGCTCGTAAAGAATGAAATGTTAAAAGGATAATCCCCTTCTTCATACCTTCCCCACCCATCTCAACCAGGCAATGGGGGGAATCAGCACCAGCTGGGGACCTGCCTCAGATGTTGTCCATTCTGGGCATCTTCAGCCTTCCTGCAAAACCAGAGTGGAGGGAGTCAGCCCAGGACCTGGAGAAAATGCAGGGAAGAGCTCTAATGTACCTGGGAGGATGGAGACTCCTTGTAGGAAGAGACTAGAAGATGTAGGCTTGTTTAGCCCAGCAAGAAGCAGACTCGGAGGTCTCCATCTGAAAGCCACAAAACAGACGTGAGTAAATCCCAACCAAGAAGAAGAGCTAAAAGAAAATGTTGTCATAAGAGCTAAAAAAAAAGGGAAAATGGCTGTGGATACATTTCATGTTTTTATTGCAGCTAGAGCATCGGCTGAGGTCATATTGGGTGTTGACCTTCATAGAATCATAGAATCATTTTGGTGAGAAAAGACCTTTCAAGATCATGGAGTCCACCCATAACCCCCCCCCGGCACTGCCCCATGTCCTGAGAACCTCATCTCCATCTGTCCAACCCTCCAGGGATGGTGACTCCCCCACTGCCCTGGGCAGCCTGTTCCAATGCCCCACAGCCCTTTGGGGAAGAAATTGTTCCCAGACCCAACCTCAACCTCCCCTGGTGCAACTTGAGGCCGTTTCCTCTTGTCCCTCCCTCAGGGCTGGACCCTCCTCTATGGTGCTTCATCTCCCCATACCTCAGGTTTCCACCACAGAGGGTTTGGTGCTTGAGGCTCAGTTGTGTCCTGTGAACTCCTCAGCTCCTGCTGGGTTGACCCAGGGTAGCAGGATCTGCTTTTTAGCTGTTCAACAGCTCCAGCTGCCAGTGTCCCCAGGATGCTCATCACTGTCTCCAAAAGGAAGATATTTTGCTAAACATAGACACTCTCACCATAAATCTGGTTTCCAAGCTTGCGATAAGACTGGATAAAAGCAAATTTAAATACGTGCTCACCTCCAGAAGCTATCAGACACTTCCAGTCTGAAAGCCACCACACAGATGATTCAAGTGGCTGTGACTGCACTGGGACAAGTTCTGCTGTCTTTATTTCACCCAGACTGTAAGGCCGTGGAGGGCTGGTGTTGAAGTGTTCGCTTCCTCTGTTACAAGTGAAGTTCATGGACAACTAAGCCTTGAAGGACAAGGAATTACTGGAGAGAGTGCAGCAAAGAGCTACGAAGGTGCTGAGGGGTCTGGAGCATCCTTCTGATGAGGAAAGGCTGAGAGAGCTGGGGCTGTTGAGCTGGAGAAGAGAAGCTGAGAGGGATGTGCTCAATGGGATCAATATCTCAGGGTGGTGTCAGAGGATGGACCAGACTCTGTTCAGTGGTGCCCAACGCCAGGGTGAGGGGCAACGGGCACAGACTGAAACACAGGAGGGTCCATGTGAACATGAGGAGAAACTTGTGTGCTGGGAGGTGCCAGAGCCTGGCCCAGGCTGCCCAGAGCGGGTGTGGAGTCTCCTTCTGTGAGACATTCAAACCCACCTGGATCCTGGGTGATCTGCTCTGTGACCCTGGGTGATCTGCTCTGTGACCCTGGGTGCAGGGGGGTTGGACTGGATGATCTCCAGAGGTCCCTTCAACCGCAACCATCCTGTGATGCTGCGTTTCTGGATTCAGACAGTTCAGAGCTCCACTGGTGAGAGCAACTGTCCATTATCTCCTTCCCTTCACCATGGCTACGGGAAAACCCCTCTTTGATGACCTCGGGGTTCTTCTGAGCTCCTACCCTGTGGACCCAAGTGAAGCTGTAGGCATCACATCGGGCCACGCAGAAGCTACAAGCCCTCAGGTCCAAGTCCCATCCAGGCTCACCCTGCCAAGAGGCAGCAGAGACTAGAGAGTGTCTGCAGCAGGAAACCCATTTCTGCACACTGGCGGGTGGGTGAGATGTGCCAGGATGCCTCATTCCGTGAGGCCTGCTTGCTATTAAAGTGCAGAAGACCAGCTGAAGCTCTGGAGACCGTTAAATGTTACTTTTCAGTAACAGGCTTTGGAAACGGGCTGTTTATTTTTATATACGGTGAGCTGTGCAATGAACAGAATGCAGAAGAAATAAAAGCAAAGGAAAAGCTGCTGGTGGGTTGCAGGATGGAAAAACGTCAGACGATCAACCGCGTCTTCCCTTCTCCTGCATGCCGACCGTGGAAAGCCCCTTAGCAGATATATCAGCTTCTTCATCACCTTGAGATAATGGAGTATCCAGACTCCGCGATTGAAATGTCAATAATTTGTGCAGAGTAAAATGTGCTTTTTATCTTACTTGGGAAAGATTGCCTGGAGCAAGGCTGACAGTGGGCATGCGGATAGGACAACAGAATCACAGAATGGTTTGGGCTGAAGGGACCTTCAGATCTCATCCAGTGCCCCCTGCCATGACAGGGACATCTTCACCAGCTCAGGTTGCTCAGAGCCCCGTCCAGCCTGGCCTGGGATGTTTGCAGGGATGGTTCAGCCACCACCTCTCTGGTACCTGGGCCATTAAACATCCTTCATCCAAACCTGTCACCTGTGAGGCCTCAAAACACGGCTGAAAAGAACGAAACAAGCCAAGATAGTCCCAAGTCCCTCAGTTCCTCAAGGGGAATATAGGATGTGGTGCCAGGGATAGGCTGGATGCTGAAATTCCAGGTTGCAGCGGGTTCTTTCCTCCTGCTTTTCCAAGCCTGACAGATGGATCATCTTTAGACCCAGCAGCATTTTTAATCCCAGAAGACAGCTTTGCTGGGGGAACATGCTGTCACAAAGTGGGGAGCAGACTCAGACAGAGGGAGTAGAAGCAAACACTGGAACAGGTGAAAAAGTACATGTTTCCCCCAAAAACGCATGAAAAAAAAAAAAACCTTTAAAAATGCCTATTTTACTCAGAAGTCCCCTAGGAATTTGGGAGGCTCCTGATAGCAAAACCACACTGTTCTGGTTTAAAACAGAATAAGAAAAGGTCACATTTGGTAGTTTTACGTCACCCTTATTTTCTCTTCTTGTCTTTTGTGGTAGAAGCAACGAAACTCAAAATGAAAACATGCAACCAAGTAAGAACTGTCTGCAGTCACTCTTGTTTGAGCCAAAGCATTGAGGGCTCTGCCCACCAACCATGCTACTGACATTTTGAAAAAAGAAAATGTTATTATTACTGCAAATAATAATCTTCCATATATTTTTTCCATCTGAAAAACGAGGACAAAGCAGTCAGGCCAAACGTCTGTCTCGCCCAGGTAGTTGCTGCTTTTTGTAGGCAGGAATTTTTTTCTTGATGAAAAAAGAATATGAACTTTAAACCTCAATTCAGATTGGCCAAATTGAAAACTCAACATTTTTCTTAGTGAAGTGAAAAAAGAACAAAAAAGACCTTTAAAATCCTCCTGCCCTGCAGTTCAGATTGTCTGAAAAAAAGAAAAAAAAACTTTAAAAACACTTAATAAAAACATAGCTAAACTTTAAACTTGATTAAACTTAACTTATTTAAACAATTTTAAACTTTAAAAGAGATGGACTCGAAATGCTAAAGTTAAAAGCCAAACTTTAAAAAAATCTTTAAAAATCGTTTGCAGGCAAGTTCTGCAACAAAGGGAAATGTTTGAAGGTTTCGGTTTTTGCTAAAATATTTTGATTTTCTCTGTTCCTCTCCCATTCGCCAAAGCTGTGACCAACTGCGTTTTTTTGGGTAATGTCTGAGGACCCAGCAACGATGGGAAGATGCTACAACACTTTGATGGCAAGGGGAAGTCCGTGCAGATAAGATATATTGTGATTTCCCCGCGTGGATGGGTAAGTGTGGAGAAAGAGCTCAGCCTTTGGACATCACAGAAAGATGGGCACGGGGGAAGGAAAATCCTGGAGAGGGGATGGGAAAAGCACAGAAAGACCTTGAGGATGGGTTGTGAAGAGGCAGAGGGTGGCTGGTGCCCATCTCGGCACCTTTCCTCGGCAGGGAGGGTGGGCTGGGAGAGAGTCCCAGATACAGGAGTGTGAAATAGTCTTTAAAATTATCCAGATATCCAGAAAATTATCCACTTATCCGGGCTCCTTTAGCCCAGTACGAGGTTTAATTCTGAGTCAGGACAATGCTATGGCAAGAGAGAGTTGGCCTGGAAAGTGGCCGGACATGAGGAAGAAATTGTTGGCCCTGAGGGTGGTGAGAGCCTGGCCCAGGTTCTCAGAGCGGTGGTGGCTGAACCATCCCTGGAGACATCCCAGGCCAGGCTGGACGGGGCTCTGAGCAACCTGAGCTGGTGAAGATGTCCCTGTGATGGCAGGGGGGGCACTGGGGGGGCTTTAAGGTCTCTTCAGCCCAAACCATTCTATTATTCTTTCTATGATTTTATGGAAGTGTCTTGGATGTGAGGCAGAGGACTGCATGGGTGATAGGTCTTGTGAAGTTTAGTTGGGGTTTGAAGCGTCCTGAAATATGGATAAATTGGATTTTTGCTGCCATTTGGCCAGTTTGTGTCCCTCTGATACTGACTGCTTGTCCCATCCCATGGAAGCACAGTATGGAGAGGCTCAGCAAGGTGAAAATAAAAAAGAAAAAGAGATATTGTGGCTGTAGGACTCAGATTGTGGGGAGAGATGCTGCTTGAGTGAGCAGGAAAATAACTGAAAACACCAGGTTCTGCACCCAGAGGGGCTGCACACTGAACAGGCTCCCAGGGAGGGGTCACGGCCCAACCTGACCGTGTTCAAGAAGAGACTGGACAGCGTGCTCAGACACACGGGGTGAGCTGTGGGGTGTCCTGTGCAGGGACAGGGGTTGGACTCTGTCATCCTGCTGGGTCCCCTCCAAGTCCGGACAGTCTATGATTCTATGATAGCTGAAAATAGCTTAAAATACCTGAAAGACAGAGGCTGGGTGAGACCTGGCAGTGGTGGGACACAAGAGCTGGCTTCAGCGGCTGGTTTCAACCCACCATCTGCTGTGCAGAGCCAGGACAGGGTGTCCTGTCTGGGTCGCATGAGCCTGGTGGAGCAGGAGAGCATGGGCTCCTTGTGGACTTCTTGCAAATCTTGTTTCCTTCCCACCTTCCCACCAAAACCACCCAGTGAACCCAGTGCCGAGGAACAGCCTGCTCTGTATCGGCAGCAAGAGGGCGAGAGCAAGGCAAAGGAGGGGATGAGGATGGACAAAAAAGGGAGGTTTATTGCCAACAGAGTTAAACAGACCTTCCCCCCACCTCCCCGCAAGACCATTCCAGCACAGTAAATCATCCAAACCTTGACAGGGAGAGAGTTGCCAACTTGGACAGAAGACTAATTGCCACGACAGGAGTCCAGTTGCTTCGGCTGGGGATTTGGGGTAATGGAAGCTGAGTCTGGGTTTATATAAATGTCATGCCAAGTTAATGCATGAATGAAGATCTGCGCCGTGTGCCTTTACGGGGTCCGTGATCCTGCTGGTGTCCTGCCAACACTCGGACCTCCAAATGGAGGATTGGGGGGGGCCCCGAACCCTGGTGTGTTTTACAGTAACAATAAAATTTCCTAATGAAGAAAAGAAAACATACATTAATTGCTTTGATCAGTGTGAAAGCCATGCACGCACATCTCGATGGTTACTACAAGGGGAACATGGGGAGGGAAACCACTGTGGGGCTGGTGGAGGAAAGGGGTTCATTCCTTGGTAGCAAACAGCTGCTGTTAAGAGGAGAAAAATATTAGCTGGAGGAAGATAAGAAGCGGCAGATACCACCCAGGACAGCCCCTGCTGTGGTGGCAGCCCCAGCGAGACCTTGCGGTGCTTCCCACCACGTCAGGAGGTGGCTTGTGCCCCTCCTGATGTCTGAGCTTTGCTCGGCAAAGGGAGATCCGAGACCCAAGATGCAAAACCAACAAGAGACGGCGGAGAAAGGAGGGAGTGGGGAGCCCATCTGCGCTGCTCACCTGGGCCAGAAGGAGAACCTGGCAGAGGGGTCCCATCCCCTGTCTGAAATGGTTCAAGAGGTGAGATATCCAAGCCTTGTTAGCTGCTCCACTGTCTAGTAAGAGCAGATCCATTTCTGTGTGTTTCCCTTTCCAGCAGAATTAATTCCTCTACCTCTCCTCTCCTCTCCTCTCCTCTCCTCTCCTCTCCTCTCCTCTCCTCTCCTCTCCTCTCCTCTCCTCTCCTCTCCTCTCCTCTCCTCTCCTCTCCTCTCCTCTCCTCGTGGTGGGGTGGGAGCAGGGTCCTGCCACTATTGGTATATATCATAGAATTGTTTTGGATGGAAAAGCCCCTCAAGACCATCATGTCCAACCAGAACCCACCCCGGCACTGCCCCATGTCCTGAGAACCTCATCTCCGTCTGTCCAACCCCTCCAGGGATGGTGACTCCCCCACTGCCCTGGGCAGCCTGTTCCAATGCCCCACAGCCCTTTGGGGAAGAAATTGTTCCCACATCCAACCTCAACCTCCCCTGGTGCAACTTGAGGCCGTTTCCTCTGCTCCTGGCGCTTGTTCCTGGGGAGCAGAGCCCGACCCCCCTGGCTCCAAGCTCCTTTCAGGCAGTTCAGAGATCAGAAGGTCTCCCCTCAGCTCCTGTTCTCCAGCTGAACCCCCAGCTCCCTCAGCCGCTCCCATCACACTTGTGCTCCAGCCCCTTCCCCAGCTCCGTTCCCTTCTCTCCACTCGCTCCAGCACCTCAAGGCCTTTCTTGGTGTGGGGGGCTCCAAACTGATCAAACACACTTACTGCCTTGACCATATTGGAAAAGCACTTGAGCGATCCCCATGCTCCTGTGCATGGTGCCCCACGGAGGTACCACTCATGAGATGGTGGTAATGTCTCCCCAATGGGCTGGACTGTAGTGCTGACCCCAAAGAAAAGTTTTCTTGGGTTACTGATCTGGTCTTCCCGGCAGCACCTGGGTTGAAGGAGGTGTGTAAGAACAAGGAGGTGGATGAGGGGGTGAGAGATGCACGAGGAGGTTTCAGCAAAGCTCCAGAACAGGAGGAGAAAATGGGAGGTGAAAGGGTGGGAAGAGTTCTGTGACACAGTGAGAAGAGGAGGAGAGGGACTCCCAATGTTTCCTACTGGGAACACAGTGGGAGCACATGGATATCACCAGTGGAAGGGTCAAGGAGCACATGGTAGTTTGCAGAAGAGCCTCCTTCTCTTTGAGCTCATTCTCTTTGGACATGGGCCTTGGAGCAGCTTGGGCTCACGAATGATGAATGCCCCCAGCCCTCCTGGATGGAAGGGCTGGGGATGCCAGCCAGTGCCAGGCAGAACACTGCAATTTGTTTGGATTTTTTTTCTTTTGGTAGCAAATAAAAATTTAGCAAAATACAGGCTTTCTCCAAGAAGGGCTTGGTGTCACCAGCCTGCTCTTTTGGGGTAAAAAGAAAACAGAGGAGGAAAGAGGAGAGGAGAAAAGAGGAGAGGAGAAAAGAGAAGAGGAGAGGAGAAAAGAGGAGAGGAGAAAAGAGGAGAGGAGAAGAAAAAGCTTAAAAATAAAACAATAAAAGAAAAAGAAGCCCACTTGCAAATGTGGAATTATTTTGTTTAGACCTTTTTTTGGGAACAAAACATTTTGATGTCCTGATGTGAAGCAAGTCCTTGTTTTGAAATTTCCTCCAAGTTATTTTAAGAACACTAAAAAAAAAACCAAACTCAAACCCTGTCTTGAGATTGAAAGAAAACATTTCATTTCTGCTAGAATTAATTTTAGAGTGAGTTTTTTAGAATTGCTGGTGAACTGGAAAATTCATTATTTGTTCGACTTGCCTTGTTGCCCCTGTGGGAAAACACAGTTCAGGGACATGAAACAATTTATCCAGCAACTGTCAGAGCTGGGGCTTGAACTTGTGTTGTCAGAATTCTAGTTAAATATACTAGCTGGGAACACACATTTTTGACCCAGATATTTTGCTCAGAGGTGGGGCCTTCCCGTCCACACCGGGCTCCCGTGTCACGTCTTGATTTTTGGGACAAATCAAACCCCCGAGGTCAAGCTGTGTCATCTGAAACATGGTGGGTTTCAATTCTGTTCCCCCCCTCCTCCCCTTTATATTATAATAATAATAATAATAATAATGGGACACTGAGAATTTTTAAAACCTGTTAATCATTTCCATCCCATTAATAATAACCGTCATCATATCAAAAGTTCCAGGGCATTTTCCTTGGGCTGTGTGACTGCAGGGATGTTCCGAAATTCAGTGGAGCCATACAGAACATTGGGGAAGGTTTCCTTGAGCTCCTCCAGCAGCTTTGATGGAAACCCTATAACGAGGTGACCCCCACTATGCCCCACATCCCCCTGCACACACACGTGCTTCGCAAAAGGACTGGAAGAAGAGCCAGATTTTCACCAAACCAAGCAGCCTGGCTGCAGGTAGAGTGAAATGGTAAATTAATTACACAGTGGAGATGACAAGGTCAATACTGCCTTGTTAACCCCGTCAAGATGATGAGAGCAGGAGAGCTACTGCAGGGTCCGGGGGGGTTGGGGTGGGAGCGGGGTCCTGTCATAGTCAGCATTTATCATAGAGTTGTTTTGGTTGGAAAAGACCCTCGAGATCATCGAGTCCAACCGTTCCCCCACCCCTGGCACTGCCTCTGCCTCAGATTTTGTCTGTTCTGGGCAGCTTCAGCCTTCCTGCAAAACCGGAGTGGAGGGAGTCAGCCCAGGACCTGGAGAAAATGCAGGGAAGAGCTCTAATGTACCTGGGAGAATGGAGACTCCTTGTAGGAAGAGACTAGAAGATGTAGGCTTGTTTAGCCCAGCAAGAAGCAGACTCGGAGGTCTCCATCTGAAAGCCACAAAACAGACGTGAGTAAATCCCAACCAAGAAGAAGAGCTAAAAGAAAATGTTGTCATAAGAGCTAAAAAAAAAGGGAAAATGGCTGTGGATACATTTCATGTTTTTATTGCAGCTAGAGCATCGGCTGAGGTCATATTGGGTGTTGACCTTCATAGAATCATAGAATCATTTTGGTGAGAAAAGACCTTTCAAGATCATGGAGTCCACCCATAACCCCCCCCCGGCACTGCCCCATGTCCTGAGAACCTCATCTCCATCTGTCCAACCCTCCAGGGATGGTGACTCCCGCACTGCCCTGGGCAGCCTGTTCCAATGCCCCACAGCCCTTTGGGGAAGAAATTGTTCCCAGATCCAACCTCAACCTCCCCTGGTGCAACTTGAGGCCGTTTCCTCTGCTCCTGGCGCTTGTTCCTGGGGAGCAGAGCCCGACCCCCCTGGCTCCAAGCTCCTTTCAGGCAGTTGTAGAGAGTGAAAAGGTCTCTAATTTCTGCGATGCCAATTTGTACTTTGCCTGGGATGCCGGTGGGAAAAACCTCCCCCCTGGGCCACCCAGGTCTCTGCAACCTCTGGATGTAGAAAACAGTAAAACAAGCATGAGAGCAGCCTAGACTTAACCTTATCACTACTCAGATCTATTTACCTGAAGAAAAAATTAAAAAGATGGTGCTCTTGGGAGAAGGAAGACTCCATCATCCTCCATTGGATCACTTGATTGCTGTGCTAATGAATTACAAAGGCTTCATGACTTGTTTCAGCATCCACAGTTGATTTTTCTGGGAGTTTTTGACACTACTGCCTCCCAGACTCCCCCCAGACATGGTAACACGCACACACGCTCACACATACCCTGTGTTCACGGCCAGAGAGGCTCCGCTTGCTCTCCAGACGTGGGAGCTAATGTCCTCACTGAGCTCCTCGGGGTGCTCCAGCGGAAATTCAATTCTGCACCCGCCGCGGGCGAATTATGAATGGCAGCGATCAGCCCAGCAGCCCCTGTATTAGCTGGTGTGATATTAAAGTCAGCATATTTCACACATAATTTTGGAATGTGCTGCAGCCTCTTGGTTTTAATTGGAAATGCCGTGCGAACGCTGTGGAGATGTGGAGAGGTGTGTATTTTGGCCCTCGAAAAGGCGTGGGGGAGAAGCTGAGATCCTGTGGGAAGCGCACGGGCTGGATTTTTCTGCTCAACCTACCAGTAACAAACTGGGTACGAGCAACCTGTGAACAGCTTGCACTGGGTTCCCTGCTAAGGAGCAGAGCGGGTCCATTCACACCTCTTAAAATCCCATTTCAGGGCTGCTGCACCCCCTGGTTATGATCACCAGCTCATGGTTTCAAGGTACCTCTGCAACCACGAGGGTGAGACACATGAAAAGTGGCACAATCTGCGGACAATGAAGTTTTAAAGTGTGTGAAAGTCCTCGAACATGTTCCCTACTGAGTTAAATATTAGTCCAGTCGTCAGGTAGAGAAACAAGAGTTACCTGTGTATACACACACATTCTTACATGTAATACCTGCGTATCTGCTATACACAGATCAATATTATATATTGATATACATATTGATATAAATATTATACACATATCAATATTATATATCATATATTATACATCTCTATAATGTATTCATCTGTAGGTCAACAGTAACCACCATATCTGAATGAGTTTTAATTTAAGTGGAAGGCAGGACCACTGTGAGCACACGGGTGGCTGTATAAATATATGAGACAACAAAAGGCAGGACCCTCCAGGCATTGGGAAGTTACTGAAATATCTGGGAAACAAACACAGCGCCAATCCCCCCCTTCTCTGTCAGCTCTGTCCGGCTCCATCCCTCTTCTGCAACTCACCTGACACATCCCCAGACGAACCCCTTGCGTTGATGCGCGATGTTGGGTCCTCCAGCGGACCAGATCCAGCATTTCCCCGGTCCACACAGCCCACCAGGCAATGATGGAGAAGAGGAGACTTGGGGATCATCTCTGCTTTTCTGTGCACCTGAGCAAAAACACATGCGGTGAGCAGGCAGTGAGTTTTCAAATAATAGCTCGTGAGAAATATATGAATTAGCATCAAATGGGAAGGCAGAGCCCATAACCTTTTATTGCTGCTGCCCCAGTGTATCGGTGTCTCTTACTGCTGGGCTCTGCTTTGCAGCAGCGAGCCTTGAGAATGCGTTAAACCCAGACCAGACCCTCTGGAGAATCTTCCTCTCTCGACCCCACCGTCCTGCAGTGCAAAGACCTTTCTTCTTCTGGGATGAAAGAAGAACCTCTCCAGAGGTGCAAATGGCACCCGGAGAGCTGATCCTGCTCCTAAAATGATACTTGGGTACAAGCATGACCTAAAGAGCTACTTGTGATGGGGACAGACTTTTGAGCAGGGCCTGTTGTGATAGGACAAGGGGTGATGGTTTTAAACTAAAGGAGGGAGATTCAGGCTGGACATGAGGAAGAAATTGTTGTCCCTGAGGGTGGTGAGAGCCTGGCCCAGGTTCCCAGAGAGGTGGTGGCTGAACCATCCCCGGAGACATCCCAGGCCAGGCTGGACGGGGCTCTGAGCAACCTGAGCTGGTGGAGATGTCCCTGTCATGGCAGGGGGGGAATGGGGGAGCTGGGAAGGTCTCTTCAACACAAACTGTTCTGTTGTTCTACGATTCTGCTACTAAAATGATGCTCAGGGCTCCCTGATGCTATGGATCTGAGGGCTTGCTGATGCTATGGATCTGATGAGCTTCATGTGATGATGAATAGGCTCTTCAAAACCACATTGGGGTGAATCTCCTCACCACCAGCTGAGGTAGCCCAGAGAACTAGTTCACCACCTTTTTTAGACATTAAAACCATGTGAAACAGCCTGTTTTTTTGTGCTAAGGAGTCTGTGTCACGAGAAACCTGTTTAGTTGCAATCTTATAAGTCAGACGTTTTGACTGAAACCTTCCCAAGTCCAGATGCACAGACTGAGATCGTTAAGATCTGGGTCTCGATCTGCCTGGTCATCCCTCTGCTTTTGGGTATCTCTCTCCCAGTTGTTACACTACAGGAAACCCAACACTGCCTGAGCTGGCAGGGGGCTTACAGCTCAGCGTCTGCTCCCACAGAGACTTCTCCCATTCACACCCTTCCCTGCTCCAAGGAGAGCAGATTTCCCTTCCCTTGGAAGAGCAGCACGGCTCTTTTTACAGCACTGCAGCTTCTGCATCTATTTTTAAGCTTCCTGAGGACAAGCCTGCATAAGGAATAGGAGCCCAGCTGTAAGGGGAAACCAAGAGAGAAGGTGCCAAGCAGACTTTGGTCTCAAATTTATGCATTAAAAAAAAAATCTCTCTCAGAAATTGGTTCCAGATAAGGGGTGACCTACTCGGTCTGACAGCTGCACCTGGAACAGCTGCCACCACACCAGCCCCGAGTGCATCCAGATGTGCCACCTCCCCCTACACACTGTGAAACTTTCCACCCTTACCCTGCTCCCCAGCGCCAGAAGCAGCCCGGGACTAGACGTGCTGACATGATGGATGTCCCGCTTCTTCATCCTGGTCTCTGGAGATGTGATATTTCTGGGTGTTGGGAACGTCTTGACAGCTCGGTCCTCAGCGTCACGGCGTTAACGTCAACTATCTGATTGCTCCAGAGTGAAACGGGCCAGGCTTTCAGAAGAATTTCCTCATCTTCCCTGGGTGACCCCAGCCAAGCCACCTCGGTCCGTATTGCCTTGGTGCCCCTCCATCTGTCTCCTCTAGGTGGACCTGCAAGGTCTTTGAGGTCTGGACTCTTGCACCTAATACCTGGGAGAACTTTGACTTGGGTCAGAGCATCCAGGAACTACTGAAAAGCAACAGGAATGAACTCCTCTGGTGGGCAACTACCACACAGCAGTGGAAATAAGCCTGTGTTTAGGAGATTACAAATATTTCTGTGGTTAAAAGTAAAATAAACACACCATAAAAGACAGCCCATCAAATAGTCATTTCTAGAGATTTCTGCCATCCAAGAATTGCTGCCTGTTTCTGCTCCCATGTGATACTAGGCTGACTCTTCTTTCTTGAGGTTTATTTAATAAAAAATTGTATGAATTAAATGTATTTGTCTCAGGGCCAGCCAACACCAAGTCTCACTAGAGCAAGACCCTGTACAAGTTTGGAGATGGAGCTACTCTGCCCCAAATTGCAGAATCGATGGGCATCTGAGTGGAGGAACAGCAGTTCTAAGGGTGGCAGATACCAAAGTGACAACAACAAAGTAGTTTCACCATCAAAATCTTTGTCTTAGTCACTCAGCATTTTGATTTATGGGTTACATGATCAGGAAAATTAGTCACCCTGACACAAGTGGGACAAAAGTCCATTTTGTAGTGAAGGCACTGTAACGTAATTAGGTAGAATACATTGAAAATTCAGAAATTTATTGTGGAAAAGGCTTCCCAGTAGCTGTTCTTCAAATATTGCTGCCAACAAATTCATCCACGGAAAGGGAATGCAAAATCGTCCTGAATAAATGGATTTTATATAAATATTGGAAGGCAAATTAAAATGTGCAAAAATTCTCTGACCTACATTACTCCAAGGGCTGATAGTTACACAGCTGCTGGAGACAGCACAAGAGGAATGTGCCTTCAAATCATTATCCTCCAAGATGAGATATTACCAGTTTTTCTGTTCTCCTTGTAAATCTTTTTGCCCTGGAAATGAGAACAAAAATACAGCTGGCATTTAAAGCCCGTGGCTTGGTAGATATTGCCAGAGGAATGGGAAAAATGGCACACAGAGAGAAATCCTCCTCTCCTGAGGAAAGAGGAGCAGATAGATTTCACCAGGATGGGACGGCCAGGAATGGTGGGAGAAGACCTCCCAGACAAGGCTCTTGGGTGTACTGATGAACTTACTGGGAGTCCCAGTAAAGCCCAGTCCCCCTCTAGTGTTGAATGGACCATAATAACAAAAAGTAGCTCTATCTGGTGTTGTAGCAGGAGACTCTATGCCAACTGGAAGCAGCTGAGTTCCATCCAGGGCTTTGGGACAATTCCTCTCAGAGCTTCTGACAACATGACCTCCCAACTAATGGTATCATCTGTATGAGATATCTGCCAAGAGCCCTCTGGAAGTGTTTCCAGGCACCACAAGACTGATAAGAGTTAGCTGGTCATGTCACACCATATACTGTGATCTTTGGGTTGGTGCAACACCTGCCCACACCAGATGAATTAAGACCCTCTAACGAGCACATGGAGCAGCAGTGATTGGGTGCTAGAAATTCAGATGCTGATACACCTGGAATAGGATTTTGTGATGTGGTGCTTGAAATACCAGGGATGTGTCCTTTTGAGACCAGTGCCCTTCCACTGCTGTTCCTCTAGGACATCCACAGGGCTTGTCTTGGTTGTTTTCATCAGATTTAATACGGACTTAAAGGCCTAAACCCCACAGCTGTCCTCAGATGTGTCGACAAGCTTTCGGGCTTTGTAGACTGCCTTTAAATTTGGTGCGAGGAGTGCTTTGATCAAATCCCAATGAGTAATACATGGATTTCTTCTGGAAAAGAACCATGACCATCCTTTTTGCTGCACATCAGCCCTGTGACTTCCCCACGGAGCGGGCAGGCCCAGAGCTGATTCCTGAGGGTGCTCCTGGAGGGAATTCATGTCAACTCAGCCTCGAGTCTGTTCGGGGGCATCGTTTATGTCTGCCCTGGTCTTACAGCCACCCCGGGACATCTCATTTTGGTCACAATAAAAGAGGAAACATGGGGCTAAGAGACATTAATTTTGACCAACACATCCACACTTACCTTTGTGGTGCTTCAGTTCCTGGGGTTCAAAAACGAGGCTTAGGTACCGGGGATTTTTTTTGAAAGCTTGACCCTCATTCACAGAGTGCCTTGTTTTTCTAATCTTCTAAAAGCATCAGGAGACCTTCCATTCACGTCGGCACATTGAATGCATTTCCATCATGCCTAGGGCTGTACTAACCCATAGAACTCCCAGGTCTCCTGCACTGGGCAGAAGGTCATTCATCCTGGTCCTGGTCCTCAGCCCCTCTCATCCTTTCTCACAGAACACCCTAAAGCAGACAAAGATGTGGCTTTACAGGGGGTCAGCTACGCTGTACTAAAGCCATGATGGCCTTTCTAGCTCAGAATTAATCCAACTAAGCTCAATTTGGCTGAGACCCAGCAAAATCCCTTGGCAGCCACCTGAAGTCTCTGCAAGGGCATCCACATGGCAGCCAAACCCAACCACGTGGAAATGAGCCCAAATAAATCATCCTGGTGGTTGCCCGTAGCAGGAAAAGTGCTCAAGGCTGCCGAGAGCCCACAGGTCCAGTTTGCTCTTGCAAAAGAAAGCTACTGATTTTCAATTAAAATTGTGAACTCTAAAAATGCCTGCAGAGACAACCATAACTCCACAAGAAATACCCCTCTCCCTCCCAAGCTTTTTCATCTTCCTCTGTTTATTCATTCCTGCTGAACGTTCATTAGCAGCATCGTTAGCAGCTGTTGGCAAAGGGCATTGTTTGTCAATTTGCAGCAGGGGCTTAGGACAAGAATGAGAAGCAAAGCCTGGTTTTAATTTAAAGCGAGGCCACGAGGCATCTGTGATTCTGGGTACAGTAGGCAGTTGCTGGTGTAGAGGACTTAAGTTTCAAAACAGCCTTGTGGTGCAGCAAATTTTGGAGGCCTGCTAGCAATTTTGTTCCACTCTCTCCATCCCCCAAGAAAAAGAATGTACTCTGAATGTAATTGAGATTTCATATGAAAGGCCATATTCAGCCCAGACAACCTGTGGCAACTGGTATCTTTAATTGCGTATGGTAACGTAGTTTTAAATTTTTCCCCCCTCTCTCCTTTTCCTTTTTCCATGAAGAGTCGTAACTTGTGAAAAGTCACAGTTGGATGCCATGGGAATCTAGCCCATTTTTGAGCCTGGGTGCCATACCCTGCTGCTTCATAAATACCTGTTGCAAAGTAAATTATGGGGTAAACTTGCTCAAGAGGCACTTTGAGATAATTCCCACCTTTAGGCTGTTTCCCATGCTCTGAGTGTGACCTTTGTATAGAAGAAAGAGGAAATAAGAAAAACAAAAAAAAAGGAGAAGAATAGAGAGAAAAAAAACAGCTTATCTTCTAAAAAAAATGAGTGAAATATTAAATAATCATTGAATCATCATAATGGTTGATTTTCTTCCCTGTAAAGTTTCCTGGAGGAGACTGGAGCACCCTTATTTTTCAGCTGGAAGGGAGGCCCTGCAGTGTCTGGGATGCTGGAGCATCATTCTATTCCTCATGGCAGCTAGAGGAGAGATGCAGGAACAGTACTGGGAACACTGGGACAGTCTTTGCTTTGCCTGGTTTAGGATGGATTTGAGTTTTGCACGTTCCTGTATTAGTACTTCACCTTGGACTGCCCCTACCCTATACAAAACCCAACAAATTAAACGGAAGTGCTGGAAAACAGATTATTTTCTGCCTCTTTCCTTCGTGAAGGCAGCGTCAGCATTCCAGATCTCCAGACACAACTTATGAATCCACGTCCGACTTGAGGACCTGACCCGGGCAGCTGAGAAGTGAAGCCCCAACAGTGGTCAACACCATGCCCAGTCCTCATTGAGGCTCCTCTAAGGTGCTCGTAAATGTAAATTGTGCTTGAAAATAGACATTGTGTCCCCAAATCACTCATGGCGTTAGACCCAGAGGAGCACATAACAGAGAAACAGGTTGTGAGAATGATGAATATCTCCTTTAAGCTTTTTGATACAAACGGTCTTGCAATGCTTAAGGAAAACTACAAATTTGTGAGACGTGTTTAACAAGGAAGTTATTTTTAGCCCTGCAGTAGGACAACTGTGCTTGAGTATCGTCTGTTCGTGCTGGATTTTGACTTTAAAAAAACAGAACCTCTTTCTATCTGTGCTTCTATCTGGAATTTGATTTTTTGGCTGAAAAGGCAGCCTTCTTGACAGTGTTTTAATGCTTACTTGACCCAAATCCAACTTCACTTCATCTTGGCTTCCTCGGTAAGAGTTTCCCCCTCTCTGCTCTGTTTTATATGGTTTCCATGCCCTGACACGACCCCCATTAATTTCAGTGTAAAAAAAGTTTGTCTAAAGACAAGAGCTCCTCTGGCTTTTTTCACCTTTTTTTCCTCCAAACCTCTGTTTCTGGGCTAATAAATTTTACGAGTTAAGTGATTTCTAGTGACTAATTTGCAAGCTCCATTCATTATTTCCATGTTGGGATTTTATTGGAAGGGAAGGTAAACAAATAACATTTGTTGCCATACAGTCCACAGCCCCCCTTGTTTTAAGTCTTTACCTCCGAGCCTGGCTTCTGTTTGTCTCATGTCCTGTGGCCATATGGAATGGACATTGGTGCTGAAAGGTTTCTTGCTCTGCTGGTGCTGCATGCAGACGAGCTCTGGTCTTGTGGAATGGAAGGAAAAAATGTTATTTTGGATTCAGGTCGCTGGTGTGAGACTGATGACCATGGGATGTGCCGTGTCACCAGGACCACCTCATCTCTGACCCATCCTAGGTGGCAACCAAGCTGGGCTAAAGGCACAAATTCCCTTCTCCTGCCTCCTGCTCTTCTCCCCTTTTCCTGTGGAATATCTTTCTTCCAGGCACTATGACATTTTCTTTTGCATGAGAGTTTAGCCTGGAAGGGTGTTTTCCATCATCCAAAGTCAGAGAGGCCCTGGGCTGTCCTTGAGGGGAGCTGGGTTCAGCTCTTGGCTCTGCTATCCCTGCTCTTTTCCTGACCTGCGGTGCAAGGAACATACTGTTTAGGTTCATTGTACCTAAACACAAAGGCTAGTTAAGCCACAGTTTAATGCCACTTAATCCAGTGGAAATATAGCCATTATTGTCACATAAAGAGCATGTTCAGCTCCCACCAGAAAGCTTTCAGGCAAGGAATTTTCAGTACTATGGCCTGGGCTAAGAAAAGACAGGAAAAAAAAGAAGGAAAAATCCATCATTTGCTGCTGTTATAGCATCTCTAATACATTTTTTTTTTTTTTTGAGTGACTGATATGTCCAAGAATCTCCTGTCTAACCACAGCCCTTTTCGCATTTCATCTGTGTATGATTTCTGCCCTTTCTGCAGGGTTTGGCACTTACCCTACAGCATCGCGTTCGGACTCTGACTGCTGCAATGCAAACGCTCTTGAGCGACCGAGTTAACAGGCTGTGCACGATGTCGAATGTCACCATGGGAAATGTGTCATCGCAAATGGAAATGCAGCACAGACACCAGGGCCATCGATGTACTGAGCCCCTTGCATTGTCACATAGTTACGAGACGGAACAGGAGGCTCCCAGGGATGTCAAGCCAGGGTCAGATGCTCCCAAGGATGCTGATCCAGGTTCGGATGCTTCCAAGAATGCTGAGCCAGGTTCAGATGCTCCCAAAGAGGTTGACCTGGGTTCAGATACTTCCAAGGAGGCTGAGCCAGGTTCAGATGCTCCCAAGGATGCTGACCCAGGTTCAGATGCTCCCAAGGAGGCTGAGCCAGGTTCGAATGCTCCCAATAATGCTGAGCCGGGTTCGGATGCTCCCAAGGATGCTAAGCCAGGTTCAGATGCTCCCAGGGATGCTGACCCAGGTTTAGATGCTCCCAAGGATGCTGAGCCAGGGTCAGAGGCTCCCAAGGATGCTGAGCCAGGGTCGGATGCTCCTCACCACTTTGGCAGGAGGAAGGAGCTGGAAAACTGACTTAACTCTCCAGGGGATTCCAGCTGGATGGGTCCAGCAGTCCTTGAAATAACCCCATCCCTGGTTCCACGCGGCCAATCGATCCCCAATTTAGGGTTGCTTTTGGGAAGCAAGGAACGTGAACAGCAAACAAAGGGATGACTCCACCTCCCTGTAACCCACGTGAATTTCCAGGCAGGCACCCAGGGTGGGGATCCACCTGCTGGTGACCTTGTGTTCAAAGGTTCTGGATGCTGGACCCCAGCAAGCTCCAGGTACCTGGTGTGAGCAGGTTTCACCTCCCCTCACCAGGAGCTGTGCTGGTTTCCCTTGAAAGCCAACAGACAGGAGTGCCCACCTTTTAGACTGCCAAAACTATTCCAAAATGTTGCCAATCACGCTCCTCGTACCCTGTTTTTTCAGCTGAGAAAATGTCGATAACATTTTTTCCTTCTCCTCTGCCTCTATGTTCGGTGTTTTAGTTCTGGCGTACCCTCCAGGGACTTTGGCTGAGGAGTTTATCCAACTTTGTCGCCTGGGAGGTTCAAGACAGCCAGAACAGCAGCCGTGGCCTGAATGGGACTTTCGAATAAAGGGCAAAATTTGACATTACAGAGCAGCCAAACCCCCAATTTCTTATTCTTTTCTTATTTTTATTCTTTCTTCAAATACTTCATTATTGCATGCTGTTGAAAGCATTTTCTGAGTTGTTCTCCCCTTCCTTTATCCCCACCTTTCACGTCTTGGTAGCTCTCGGCTTCTTCTCCTGCGTCTTCTCCCATCCCATGCCCCCCACTTTGCTCTTCCAGCAGTTTCCTACCACTCCTTCCCCCTCCACCCAGGTACCACAGTCATGGGTGGGTTTATTTGCTCACACAGTGGGCTAAAGAGCAAAAAATGGAGTTCATGGTGCTTCCAAGTTAGAACTTAAGTCAGGACTTCTCATTTCTGGGTTTAAAATGATCCTGGACACACCGAGTAACAGGAGAACCTGGTCTGGCTTGGAGGGTTCTGCCTGCAAATCAAGCAAAATAAGGAAAAATCAGGCCGTATGGAGGAGCACCGGGGAGGAAGCAGCCACGGCACACAGGTTGTGTGAAAGAATTTGTGCAAAGGCCCAGTTTTGAAGTAGTTCAAGAAGGTCCATATTCTTCTAAGCAGTGGTGGAGTTGATTTATAGTGCACGGAGATAGGCAGATAATGAATCTTTCTTTTCAGCAAATGACCTAAAAAATTGACGGCTGGAGTAGATTAGGAAATTTGATTTTTTTGGTGTGGAAAACAAAGAATCTTTCAGGCTTTTTAAGCCTGAAAAACAAAACAAAACAAAGTTAAAAAAAAAAAAGTGTGTGTGTGTGTAATGTAGCACATTTGGTTTTGACTTGCAGCAAAAAGTTCCCTTTTCTTTTCAGACTGTGGAACTAACTCTACTTGAAAACCTTTATTTAGTTTGCAAAACCAAAGCGCAGCTTCTAGTTGTCCGCCCTGGAATCATTTTTACAAGAGTGTGATTCATTGCAGAAGGGGTTGGATGGCGTAGGAAACCTCAGGAGCAGAGGACTGACCTCCAGCAGGCTCCGAGCCACCCCCGTGTACTTGGTTCCTCTTGCCTTTGGCAATCTGAAGCTGCTGTTCTCTCTCACTGACCATAGATGGAGGCCAGAAAGCTAATTTGGACTGTTTCGGATGGTTAAAAGTAGGTGAAAAGTTACCAGTCATCTTGACTAAATTAAAGGGTTGAGTTTTTTTGATTTCCTGGCCATGCAAGGTGCATTTCTCAAGCCTTGAGTCATTGCCCTTTTCTGGATTCTCCAATAAATCACCGTTCCTGGGCAAGGAAGCATTACAGCTCCGAGATGACACATGGGGAATGAGACACACTGGTATGGCTGATTTGCCAAGTTCAATGGCATTTCCTAGTGTCAGGAAAATATGGACAAAAGTGCAACTACATGAGGTCGGACCATTGAATATCTAGGTAAGCACAGAAGAATATATCTACAGAATAATCTCCCGGACTCCAGTGATTTGCAAATCAGGCAATTCCTATGAGACCGCACCTTTGTATTAACAGACCTCCATGGGTTTTTCTTCTGTGAACTCATCCTGCCATCCCCAGAAGGCACGTAACCATGTGGTTTTCACAGCTTCGCTGTATGTGTTGACTCTGCCATGTGTGAAGGACCACTTCATTGGTTTGCTTTGAATTGCATCCTACTTCCAATGGCCATCTTGCCCATTTTCTGTATGTTAATGGAGGTGGCAACTGGCCCATGGTTGGACTCGATGATCCTGAGGGTCTCTTCCAACTGAAATGATTCTGTGATTCTATGATAGATGAAAACTCTTGGTTCATAAATCCTTCATTTTCTGAGGGCCAGGTCCTTGGTGTACTTAACCAGAAGACCCACGGAACATGCGCCACCTGCTAAGATTCTCTCTGCTTCTATCTGCTATGGCCTTTACAGGAAAGAAGATGCTGGGGTAGGTGAACATTTTACTAATTACTGACCATTTTACCAATTACAACCATTATATCTCTAATCTTATCACACTAGCACAGCAAGTAAGGGGTGGCCTTCAGAAGATGACATCTCTTCTTTCCTCCTCCTGTGCCCTGACCAGCAACTCCTTGGCAGTTCTGCCCGGTATGGTGGGACCCTCCAAGCCTGTATAAATACTAACCTGAAGCAGTATTAAGAGATTAAACTGATGAAGTGTTTCCCTAAGAAGCCCAGCTCCCATGGAAACCTCCGGTCTCGTTATCTCTGCAGTGGACGTCCATGAAGTTTGACAAACCACAATTGCTCTGTGAGGTCATGTTCCAGACACAATTCCCTTTTTCTCCTCCTCCTTCTCCACCATCCCCAAGGGCACATAGTACTTTACTCTGGCTTCTGCTGTTAGGAACAGACAGAGTTGTGTCTGACATCCCCAGGAGCGCTGGGAGATGTGTCAGTCCAGACCCAACTTTGAAATTGCTGTTCAAACTCAATGTGCAAGGAGGTTACGCCATGAGACGTCACCTCACCAGCCCGTAACTGGCTCACTTGGGTAACCCCACACACCTTGTTCTGAGGCAGACAACAGCTTAGGAATAGCCCCTAGGAGGCTAGTATTAAATTTGGAATTTATCAGTAAAGGCTATTTTTAGACCCCAGTAGCTGACCTTGATTTTTAATATTTTTTAATACCCCTGGCAAGTAGCCACGTTTAAATCAGTCTTGATTTTAAGCTAAATAAAATCGCTGCACATATACATCTGTCTGCAACAAATCTGTGTTAAGATTTTACCTTTCCATTGTAAAAAATAAAAGCAAAGCCACAAAATCGTTCCTATTAGTGCTGTATGGTTTATATAATATGAAAGTCTTTGCTCATATTTATTCTGGATCGTAAAGGCAATAGCTGTGAACCATGATGGAAAGATGTTTGCACCTGTATCCTAAACTGTCATAGAAAACTCAAGACTTTGCCTATTCTTCTCTTGTCACAGGCAGGAGAAACTGAGGCAAGGACAGTACCCAGGTTGCGGAGGCAACATGCAGAGGCACCGATGTTCCTTTTGCTGAAGTTATTTTATTTCTACAGTCCTGAAACCCCATTACACCTGGAGTGGGCTGAAATCTCGTTACACCTGAAGAAGTGGTGGCCACCTCTGCCACCGAGGGATGCAGACTTAGTAACTGGTCACCCCTCTCTAAACTGAAAGACTGCACAAAACAGCGGTGGATCTGGTAATGTTCTCCATGGAGAACATGCAAGACAGTGTAAGGAGTTTTCCCAGAGGTGGATCTCCAAAAATTCCCACGGTTCATTCCCTGAAATCCCTCTGCAAACCTTGTGTTTCCTACAAAAGCACACGGGCTGCTGGGCCACAGCTATTCATGTTGCCTAATGTGTCCTCCTCATTTGCCTGTGGTTTTTGCTCTCCTTGTTGAAAGGAGCAGTGTTAAGGAGCATGTTAAGCAGTGGTCAGCACAGGTAAGAAGTTTGTTGCTCCTAAATGCACTTCCTTGGGTTAAAACCCAGCTGAATGCATGGAGGGACTCACCATTCCTCAAATCCTAGCTCTACTGGCTGGTCAGGAAGGTCATTCAGCCTCAATGCGACTTGGGGCTTCCCTCTTTACAAGAAAAGCTCTAGGTAGGACTAACAAGTACTGCGAAGTAGACTGAGCTCCCCCAGGTCCCTCAAGTCATTTCTTCCACTGCTGGCTGGGCTCACCCTGCCTGTGGTACAAAAATAGGAACTTTCACAATGAACTCAACTTTATCCCACTTGTCTGCAAGCCAGGATTTAGGCTACGCTATAAATTATGATCCCAAGTCAGATTGTGCCAACCCTTAATTTGCGGTAACTTTATCCCATAAATGCCCCCATTGTTCAGTGAGGTGACACTTTTGCTTTCATTTCTATATTTATAACTTGGTTAATATCCCCTTTTACATGCATTTTATTGAATACCAGAGGTCAGCATGCTTCCCTCTACCTCTCCTTCCCCAACCCACCTCAGCTCTCATGTCCCTGCGTAGGAAAAAAGACTAAAGACAGGAGAAAAATCAACTGCAAAATAAGACGTGGCTCCAGCCTAGTGGAAACCTGAGTTTTCCTACGTGGTGATGCGTGTGAATGCCCACTGCATATAGAATCATAGCATGGTTTGGGTTGGAAGGGACCTTTAAAGATCATCAATATAAATTCCAACTGCATTGGGAATGTGCCAATCCACCCAGGTAGCTCTCATTATCTAATGCAAGAGATGTTATATCTTGGGAGCAACCAGGGTCTCAGCTCACTAATTAACCCCCTATGACTTTGGGTGAAATTCAGATTCTCCAGTTAAAAAACTCAGAGAAAGTAGAGCCTCCTTCAGTGAGATCTTAGCCCAGCTGTAGGCTTGGGGTTGAATTGTGACCAAGGTGACCCACCACAGCCTTAAATCAGCCTTCCCAGCCCTAGAAAGCTCTGCAGCAGCATTTTGCCTTGTTCCTGCTCAGCCTCAGCAAGACTTGATCTCACGTTGCCTTTTACCAATAGGCTGGGGACCTGTATCATCCAACCTGCCTTAGCTGCAGCACTTGGTTGGAGTCCCAAGAACCCATGGAGACCCAAATCTGGGGAGCACCCTGGTGTTGGCAGGTGGATTAGGATTGTGGTCGGTGGCTTGAGCATGGCCTAAGTGGAGAGTGCCCAAGGACCAACCCCTCCTGTGGAGGCTGATGAAACCTCACCTCTCAGTGACTGGGGAAAACGTGGGCCTAGGGATGTTCCTGCCCCTCAGCTGAGCATGTTGTCTACTCCAAACTCTAGTCCTTACATCTGTAAGACTTTGATTAAGCTTTCAATCAAGGAAAACTGGTTGATTTCATCACTTCCATTTCCCATCTCCTCTGATCCTCCTTCAATAAACTGGTGTTTTGAGTGACACAACCTGCCGTCCTGCAGAACGAGGGACATGCGTTGAGTCTTGTCTTGTCCAGGGGTTCAGGGATTAAGCTCCAGTTGTGATCCCAGTTTCATCTGGGAAGGAGCAGGGAGATGTGGAGCTGCCGTCCCCTGTGCTGGGCCAGATTGGGTGGGTTCGCTCACCGTTTGGCTTCGTGTCTCTTCGCCTTGGTGCCTGCATCTGGTTTAAAGCAAGCTTGCATGCCACCATCAGAGGTTCATGTGGACTTCATATGTTTGGCAACAACTCCTGACACTGGTTAGTGAATCAAGGCTGTGGGGGATTCCTCCGGTCCATGGGACCCTTTCCAAAATCCAAGGGCTGCTGGAGGCATCTGGGTTGTGACCACAGCCAATGTCACTTTGACATTGACTATTTTTCTCTGCTGACATGGGAAAGTCCAACAGGCCGCGATGACTCCCACCCAATGTGATAGAAGCCAGAAGAACACCCAGAAGGCCCAGGAAAGAGGCTGTGTGTCCTACATCAGCGCCTCTCCCAGTGTGTGGGTCTTGGATCTCTGCTCTAAAAGCAGGAGGTTTGAAAAACAGATTGCGGGTAATGCTGAAATTTTGCAAATGATTGCTGCTCTTTCTTGGCTGATACTCAGTTCTTTTCATGGGTCCCTGGTGTCTCCTTGCCATCTGAGGGCAAAAGATTTGTCTCTGGCGTATGGAACCACACCAGCCAAGGTCTGGTTTGGTTCTCGCAGGTGAGTATGACAGTTCTGTAGAGACCCTACTGTTGACAGGTCCCACCACCATCACCCACTCTTGTTTCATCACCCTTTTCTTGGGGAAATAGAGCACGTGAAATGCTGTTGACCACAATGTGAAAGGGTTTTGCAGCTGACTTGCCCACCTTGTTGTGTTTTTACCACGGGTCTTATGCTTTATCATAGAATCATAGAATCATATGATAAATTGGAAGGGACCCACAAAGATCATCGAGTCCAGCTCCTATCCCTGCATATGACAAACCCAAAATTTACACCATGAATATACATGTGGGAACACATCCATGCACGCAAGCACACATGCTTCTGCACAAATACGTGCAGGGTGACACAAATACGTGCAGTGTCCTGAACAAGAGAGTGTCTCACCAGAAGAACAAATCATGGGAACTCAAGTATTTTTGCCTCCTGACCAGGTTTTTTTTTTCCCAAGATTTTCCTTTCCCCATAAACCTTTCACTCCTCTAGAATGGAAAAACAACACGCAAACACACGCACGCAGATGTGCACATACATGCAAACCCTCTCCAAGATGTTCTGCGCTCATGTGTTGCAACACAAACCAGATGCTGGCGATTAAGCAAGTGCCTGGCAAAGCTGCCAAAGGGGGAAAGTGATGCCTGAGAGGGGTCCCAGCGCCAACGTCCTTCCCCACTCCTCTTCCTCCCCCTGCACGTCCCGCCGAAGCACCACGCTCATCCTTTCCTCTCTGGGACTATCCTTCGGTTCCTTTTTTTCCCTGCCCAAGTATTGATTTTCCTAAAACTTTCCCAAACAAAACCGTTTCTTGAGACTTCCACCCTTTCAGCAAATTGGGTTGAACTTGGCTGGTGAGTTCAATGGTTCCAGGAGGTAGAAAGTGCTGCTGAATTTCATTCCTTGCTCTAGCAAAAGAGGATAAAACTTATCATGCCCTTTCCTCCAACAGGAGCCATCAGGTGCAGACAACACCTGTTTGCATTTGCTCTGGGGGACTTTTTCCTCATCACAATGGTCATTGCTATGACCCCTTTCTTGGCTTTTTTTATTCCTTCCTCTCTGAATCCTGCCCACCCTTCATCCTTTTCCTCTATCCTTTTAACATTCAATCTTCCCATCCCTAACTTGTCCATGACCATGGCTCCTTCTCTCCGCCTCAATTTCCAACTCCTTAATCACACTTATTTTAAGTTTTCTGGTGCAAGAATCCATCTTTTTGCACTGTGCTTCCACAGCTCCTTCCTCAGTAGAATCCAGCCCTTGCTCATAAACTTTAACATTACTTCAGCCTATGTAATTAATTTAGTAACTGATTTAATGATTTAATAACTCTTTTCTGCTGATTCTTAGCAAAGATTTTACTCCTTGTTGGAGGAGAAATAGAAAAAAATTGATTTTTTTCTTTTTCTTTTTTTTTTTTTTTTTTTTTAAATTTTTTTTTTTTTTTTAAGAAGGCAATTTATTTCAGGTTCTAACAAAATAAAAAGACTACTCAAAGAGCAACCAAAATCAAATGCTCCATAGCAATCTCCTGTTTCTTAAGATAGAAATTTGCCAGAATAGACCTGGGTTTGCAAATATTTCCACCACCTGCCCATCCCCTGACTGGGCTGGATGAATGGTGATGGCAGAGAAGGGACATTGGCATGGGACACCCAAGGTCCTATAGATGCCACCTCCACACGTGACACAGCCTCTCTGGGGCTCTCCACTAGCAAAAAAATCCCTGCACCTCTCTGTGCCTTGGTCTGCCTTTTCCCAAGAGCAAGTGGCCATTTTACCTCCTGATCTGTGGAGAAAAAATGTTACAGAAGGACTAAATACACTTCCCATCTCTTCCACTGCTTTCTTATTGGTGGCAAAGTGGCAAATCACCACATACAGTAAAGTTCAGCACTTTTTTTGAGCAGGGATTTATCTTTTCTCAGAGGGAAGAAAAGAGCATTTTCCCTTTTCTCTGAAGAATTATAACCTCAAGAAGAAGAATTCTTATTACTGAAATCGTGTTTTTTCAGGACTTTTCAGACCAAATCACTCCCTCATTTTCCACTCTGAAACCCTAGTTCTGAAATATTTAATTTCAGATAAAGGCTTTGGGTAAAAAAATCACCTAAAACCACTGATACAGGTTCAGTTTGAAACCAGTAGAGTGGGACCCACTTTGAAATTTGGAAAATATTGACGGATGCATTTTTGCAGCCTGGCAGCTGCCCATAGCTTTGGCTCTGCAGTTGTCTTGTGCAGCTGCCTAAAGATGATGCTTTTGGGCCCATTTCGTGCCACTAGACCCCATCGGGAAGGACAAACATCCTTCCTGCAAACTGACTCACCTCCCCCAGCAAACCAACACGTTCAAGAGCCTCGTAGAGGAAGCTAATTCTTAATTAATCCTCTGTGATAACGAGAGGATCCTTATTATTAAATAATTTCAAAAGGCTTTGCTCTAATTCCCTCTTCCAGATGCACTGTCGAACAAGAAGCTCAAGATGTTTTTTGTACGGATCAAGAGGTAACACAGGGGAAGAAATTACCAATCGGCAATATTTTTGTCGAAGGCTTGGAAGCTCTATAGCAGGATGTCTCTGTAGCCAGTCATTTTAATTCAAGAGCTTTTCCTTGCGCTGGGCTGGATTCTTTTTTTAGTTGAACAGAAAAAAAGGCAATTTCCAGAGAGCTTTGACAGGGCTCAAGCATCTGTGAGTTCCTGAGAGTCTTTCGACAATGTTGTCAGCATTTATTTTTAACCAAAGGAATAAGGGCAGCTCATTGAAAACTCTTTCTGAGTGCGTCTCACTCCAACTGCCTGCCCCCCAGAACGGTGCCCCCTGCCCAGGGACACGTCCTGCCTTGCAGGGCAGAAGTGATGCTGAGGATACCTCATTGATTCCTTTTCTCTGCTGATAAACCACTGGGCAGTTGGAGTCTGTGATTCACAGCAGCCTGGGCTGGAGTGGGATGGTCAGATTCTGCTCAAGGTTTCTTTGATTGTGGGCAATATCCTGGAGGCCTCTTTGTCTCTGTTTTCCTTCCACAGGATTGTACTGATGTCTTTTACAAAAGCCCCACGGAAGTCACAAAATCCCAGCCTGGTTGGGTTGCAGGATCTCTGTAGATCCCCCAACCCACCTGCTCACACAGGGTCACAGAGCAGATCACACAGGGTCACAGGGCAGATCACCCAGGGTCACAGAGCAGATCACACAGGGTCACCAGAGCAGATCACACGGGGTCACAGAGCAGATCACACAGGATCCAGGTGGGTTTGAATGTCTCAGAGAAGGACACTCCACACCCGCTCTGGGCAGCCTGGGCCAGGCTCTGGCACCTCCCAGCACACAAGTTTCTCCTCATGTTCACATGGACCCTCCTGTGCTTCAGTCTGTGCCCGTTGCCCCTCACCCTGGCGTTGGGCACCACTGAAGAGAATCCAGTTCCATCCTCTTGACACCCAACTTGGAGATATTTATCAGCATCAATAAGATCTCTCTCAGCCTTCTCTGCTCCAGCTGAGCAGCCCCAGCTCTCTCAGCCTTTCCTCATAAGAAGGTCAGAGCAGGAACATCCGTCCCCGCTCTTCCCAACCTACACGAGCCGTCACTTTCAGGCTACCAGGCAAGCGACCACAGCCATCATGGGATCCCCTGGCTATACCGCTCTCCTTTTGTTGGCTCAGACTGCCCAAAGGAGAGGTTTCCACAGCCCTTGATGAGTCTGTCCTGGAGCATCTGAACAGGGCTTCTGGTGTCATCTCCAGAGCCTCAGGGCATTGCACCAGCTGCTGTCCCAGAAGGGAGAAGGTGCCACATCTGATAGCTCCACCTGGGTTTGTCTCAGGTGTCCCAGACCATCCCAAAAAGCAACAGATGCTTGTGTTTCTGCAACCGCATCTCACATGAAGACATTAACATTTAGCTGTGTTCATGGGTGCTGGTGTCCAAACTGCTGCAGGCAGAGGTGAGTACAAACGATGAAGGCTGGAGAGCTCACCAGAAAGACGCAGAGTCCACTGATTGCACAGAGCTCTCTGAATTTGCAAGTTGGCATCTCTTACCATCGACTTTTCTTCCCTCTATTTAATCCTTCCTATGGTGCTCTTCAAGTCCTAAAGCAAGGAGAGAGGCACTGTGCATGCAGGGTGCATCCTTCGTGCTGAGAAGGATTTCTCACTGGGGTGTCCCAGGGATCCCCTTGCAGAAGAAGGACAACTTTGAAGGAAGAAATTCCATATGAAAGCAGCACGTGTTCATCACAGCTCTGGCAAAGGGCTGCAGTTTACTTTGTGCCAATCTTTCTTTTCAAAAAAAAAGAAAAAAAAGAGAAAAGAAAAAGAGAGGGAAGACTTTAAAATCTGTCAGGATGCTGGTGTTTTGTTATTTACTGGAAGTCTCATGATGTCAGTCCACAGAGGTGCTGATTTCCTTTCACCGTTTTCTCCCATTTCTAGCATCCTCTCACGGACACGGTTTCCTGCAGTGAATTTACTTCTGCAATTAGGAGAAGCTATAGAAATCCCAAAGGGAAGGGAAAAGCATTGGCTGGAGATCCTGTTTCCTTTTTCCCTGCAGACATCCCAGGCCAGGCTGGACGGGGCTCTGAGCAACCTGAGCTGGTGAAGATGTCCCTGTCATGGCAGGGGGGGCGCTGGGGGAGCTGGGAAGGTCCCTCCAACCCAAACTATTCTATGATTCTATGATCTTGACACTCTGGGAGGGATTCTCTCCTTGCACGATGGCCCCTTACTGCCTTCTGCCATCTCATCATTCCTTATTGCTGGTCTGCTGCGGTCTGGCTTCTCTCCTCCCTCTTCTCTCCAGCTCTGCAGCCTCTCCTTTCTCCAAAATCATGTGCCCTCAGCCACACACAAGGTATTTTCACAGGGCGGTTGTTTTCCACAGGTGGAAACCCAGTGCACGTGGTCACCGCAAGCCCACGGAGTCCCTGTCCCCAAGGTGGGCGTCTGCTCCCCAAAATGCTCCTGATCTCCAGCAGCAGCTCCTGTGCTGGAGGGACCATCCCCGGCTTCTCGCAGGGAGGTAGTCAAAAAACCAAACATCAACAATAACCCGAACCCAGCAAAGCCCAGAGGTGCCACTTGAGAAGCAGAGTAGCTGGTGGAGTTCAGCAGAATATTCTCGGGTAACAGCGAGGTTAGTTGCTCCCCGAGGGGAGCCGGGTTTGCTTACTTACTATTAGTTTCATACTAGAAAAACATTTACTGGAATTTTTAGCGAATTATGCTCAGATGTGCCTGTGGTCAGTCCCACGTCTCACCGAGTTGGTGTTACCACGGCATAAAGGAAAACAAGGTTTCCAGGGCTTCCTTTGGTCAATAAAAAAAGCCATAAATGAAATATATGGAGCAAAACTGGTAAGTGCGGAGGAATGACAGCTTTGTTCACTGACCCGACTTTCATTTTTCCTCCTCCCTCTTTATCTTTTCTTTCCCAGGCGAGGGAAAGGCTAACACCCCTCTTTGTGGCTAGAAAAGCCTGCGGTGTAGTACGTAAGCACTGAAGATTTAGACGTGCCCCCCATTTGAAGTTGATGTCCCCATGGCTGTTTGAAACTGGGGCTGCCCCAAAGCCAGAGGAATTTCACAGGTGTGGGGGGAGCAGGTCATCAAGTTTCCATCCTGACTGGTGGGTGGTTGCCCCTTTATTTAAGCAACCGGATCGATGGATTTATAACCTGCCTACCACAGCGGGGCCACAGCCCAGATGAAGTTTCTCGAAGCCAGTGTGAAGCAGATAAATAAAAAAGAAACATGCTATGCTGGATCGGTCTGGTCACCAGCACCCACCGCAAATTCGGTGTGGAAATAAAGCGCTTTTCATTCTTCCAGCGGCGAGAGCAATTAACTATTAGAACATGATGCTCTGAGGACCGTGGTCGTATCCTGTGCTTGGTCCAGCTGGAAGCCTTCCTGGCAGATACACCTTGCCAGAGCACGAGGTTTCCCAGGGGCTATCGGCTGCTCAGAAAGGTTAATCCAGCGGTCTGTCAGCTGTAAAACTGAGGATGGAGATCACTCCAGGTGCGCAGCATGGGGAGAAATACTTCAAGGTCCTGCCTACCCGGTGGACTGAACTTAACTCCTAAATCACCACAAAATTCCAGATGCAAAGTTTGAGACTTGGGATTTTTTTATTTTTTAAGGCTGGTGTCAGTTCTGGACATTTGGATCAAATAAAACCCAAGGACAGATGATCTGGTTCAGATAGAACCCGTTTGTTTGGTGGCCTGTCAGTGTCATCATTCCGTGATGCATCGCTATCTGGACACAGAGACCAGCATGACTGAGGACCTGGGTGTGACTTCACCCTGTTTTGACCCTGTTTTAAGACCTGAAACTAAATCTGAGAACAGCCAAGATAATTCCCATAGGTGTGCGAAGTCCCTGCTTTCGTGTGCTGGGGTTTGGATTTCAGGATCAGATGGCACATCTCGACGTTTGTGTCTCAAAACCAACACTCGACCCCTGCATCGATGGGAAGAAGTGACCTTTGCGAGCAGCAGATGCGGAACACAAGAATCCAGACAGCTATTTCACTCTCTGCTACTGACTTCCTGAGTGGTTTCGGTTAAATCTCTTCACTTTTTCCGCACCCTCACAAAACCTGAGTCATAGCAGGCTTTGAGGAGGAGGAATGAAGTGGGGTTCAGCAAATCCAGATTGTACCTTTTTTAAAATTTATTTTTAAATTTCTTTAATTTTAAAATTTTTTTTTTGTCTTGCCATGGGCTCCACTGCAAGAAGCTGCCTCCTGCTCCTCTATTTTCTGAATTGCAGAGGCTGGCGATAGCACATACGTGCTGTGGCATCTGAAGGATGTCCCACCTCACCATCCCAGGACACCTGAAGGGGACTTGGTCCAAACCCCATTCCCCTGCCCTGAGGTGGTGAGATGGGCCCCAAAAACCTCTTTTCCTCTCGTTTCTGTCAGGGGGAATGGAATCCACCGTCCAGCCAGGGGCAGATGTGCCTCTTGCCCTGCAACCATCAGCTTCTCAGCACAGATCTGAGCCTTTTAAGGCCAGCTTGACTCCATGTGAGGTCCCATGGGGTATTTTATTGACCCCAAACATGTAATAGTTGCATGTACAGTCTCTCCCATTCAAAATTTACTTGTAAACTTGCTAGAACTTCTCCCACTCTTTTGTCTCTCTCTGTCTTTCTTTTCTCTTTTTCTTTACCTTTTCCTTCTTATTATTTTTATTTGATTTTGATTTTAAGCTTATGTTTTTATTTTTATAGGGTTTTTAATTTTCTTTCTCTCTTTCTCTCTTTCTCTCTTTCTCTCTTTCTTCCTCTCTTTCTCTCTTTCTCTCTTTCTCTCTTTCTCTCTTTCTCTTTCTCTCTTTCTCTCTCTCTCTCTTTCTCTCTCTCTCTGTCCCATACTGAATTTTGGCACATTTTATGCCATCTTTGGGGGTGGTTTTCCATGGTTAAGGGATATAAAAGGAACATCAAAGCCCCTGTGTAACACATCACCCACCTCTGTGCTGGGTTTCTGTTTGCATTCCCTGCAGCAAATTGGGCTTTCCAGCAAGAAGAAGGTCTGGGATGGAAGGGGCAGGAGGAAAGGGGGTGTATAAAATGGGAGAGTCACAGCTGTGTCTGAAAAAAAATACATCCCTGTAAGTCTAGAGGTGCATGGCTGGAATGTGAAGTCCATTTCCCCAGGAAGGATGCTGAGATGGCTGGATGCTGCCAGGAATCGAGCTTCAGAGGCTACAGGGAGCTTTGGGTCTTTGACGGCTGTTGTTTTCCACTGCATCTGGTTGTGGATTTGGCAGCTCTGCCAAACTGGAGTTCTCCCCTTGGCCAGTGAACAGCCAGTGCCCATTCAGGTCTCCCGGCACGTCCCCCTTCTCGCGTAGCTTTGGAAGGGATGACTTCAAGCCAATCATGCCCCATGGCCCAGCCAAGCGCTGCTCTTTCAGCCAAGCTCAAAAATGGGGAGAATAATGACTTCAGACTAGGAGAAGACACAGGGACTGGCTGGGCAGTGTGGAGGGTAATGCTAAAAATGTCCTTGGTTCTCTGGTTCTTCCCAGTTGTTGCTTTCACAGACAAAGATGTGTGTCTTACATGCATCCATGTCCTCAGCCTGGCACCAGCCCTGGTTGATTTGCCCCTCCAGGTCCTTCCCAGGCCAGGCTTCATCACAGCATGGCTCTTGAGCTGGCTTTTCCTTCCCTTGTCCTTGGTGGGGACAGCTGCTGCCACCTTAACCTACAGTCTAATCAATGTGTTCACACCCCCATCTACTCAGCCGGCCAGTCAGCAAGTGCAGAATTAGCCTAAGCCACAGCCTAAGACCCATCTCCTTAGAAAACCAGGTTAAAAATAGTTATATATAAGTATATAAAGTAATTTATATACGGTATTTAAGTATATAAAGTATTTATACATAAGTAAATAATTTATTCAATATTATTTAAGGTTATGTAAGGTTTCTTCATCTTGTGATTGCACTGGGCTCCACCTCAGAACCATTTGCTCCATTTCCTTTACATTAGCAGCAATTATTCTGTTCCTGTCTTTTAAAATAATGGTGCCATCTATGGCCGTAATTAATACGTGCAACTTGTTCACATCCAGCACATTTTCTCACTGCACAAGTGAAGCAGGAATTATAATTTCATCAAGAACTTTCTGAGTGCTCCTCTCCCCAGGGCTATCCAGGCTTTCAGGTTTTTACATTTGGTTTTGCAATCAGGATAAACTGGAAAGGAAAGGAAAGAAGGAAAGGAAAGGAAAGGAAAGGAAAGGAAAGGANAAAAGAAAAGAAAAAGAAAAGAAAAGAAAAGAAAAGAAAAGAAAAGAAAAGAAAAGAAAAGAAAAGAAAAGAAAAGAAAAAAGAAAAGAAAAGGAAAGGAAAGAAAAGGAAAGAAAAGAAAAGGAAAGGAAAGAAAAGGAAAGAAAAGGAAAGAAAAGGAAAGAAAAGTAAAGAAAAGGAAAGAAAAGGAAAGGAAAGAAAAGAAAAGAAAAGGAAAGAAAAGAGAAAAAAAATATGAAACAAACAAACAAAAAAATCATGTGGGAACTTTCAAATCCTCCCTTGCCAGATCAGTTTTGTGAGTGAAAGATGAATTAGCCCTGGATGGAGCCGTGCCCCTCCACATCTGTAAGACATCCGTGACAGCAGCTGTGATATTGCAGCACACCTTTGATCCCCCTTTCCCTGCTATTTCACGAGGGTGTGCTTTGCCCAGCGCCGGCGCGCAGCCACCTTTAGCTACAGCAGCGGCGGCATTTAACAAAGCAGTGCAATAATTCCTGGGGAAGGGAGGACCCAGGGGCAGGAGGGACCGACCTGTACCCTTCTGCTGGATGGAAACCTGCAGGCAAGTGTTTGGCTCTGCCCTGGTTGCACCGAGGTGTCGGGTGGGTGAAGAGCTCAATGGCTGATGCCTGGATGGCTTGGTGTCAGGAACAGCGTCTAATTTCTGTTTGAATAAGGAGGGTGGCGATACAGAGCAGTGCGGAGGTGGTAGGGAAAGGAGCCTGATCTTGGCTCTTTCTAGTCCTGTGACATGGAATTATAGAATTCTCATAGAACAGTTTGGGTTGAAGGGACCTTCCCAGCTCCCCCAGTGCCCCCCCTGTCATGACAGGGACATCTTCACCAGCTCAGGTTGCTCAGAGCCCCGTCCAGCCTGGCCTGGGATGTCTCCAGGGATGGTTCAGCCACCACCTCTCTGCCCAACCTGGGCCAGGCTCTCACCACCCTCAGGGCCAACAATTTCTTCCTCATGTCCAGCCTGAATCTCCCTCCTTTAGTTTAAAACCATCGCCCCTTGTCCTATCACAACAGGCCCTGTGCTAAAGTCTATTCCCGCCTTTCTTATCGGCCCTTTTAAGTCCGGAAAGGACGCGCTAAGGTCTCCCCGGAGCTTCTCTTCTCCAGCTCAACACCCCAGCTCTCTCATCCTGTCCTCCCAGCAGAACTGCTCCAGCTTTGGATCATTTCTGTGTCCCTAATGTAGCATCTTCTGGCCATGTCTGTCCAATGATGTTTTGCAAGGTCCAGGCAATCAGAGTTCAGACCTTTCTCTCACCACTCCAGCCTGTTAAAAACAAGGACAACGGCTTATTCTGAGGGCAAGCAGCACTTGGAGCTGCAGGTTGCCCTTGGTGGAGGTTTTGTGGCTAATGAAGCAGCTCTGCAACCTGCCCCGTCCCAAAGCTCCTCTCCAGAGTTTTTCACCCACTTTACCCAGGGGGGAAGAGTTCCAGAAACAGGACTGGTGTGAGAGCAATGTGAGGTGCTGGTTTGGTACACAGACACTGGGACATTTCTTAGCTTGGGCTCACATTCCCAATGGACACGACCACAGTTAATTGGGTGGTTTCAAAGCACAGGGCTGCAAGGCTCGGTCTCCCTCTCTGAGGTGAGTGACCACTGCCCTGCCCTCCTGCGGACGGTTTCCCAGGATTTTTGTCTCTCTTATGGTGACCACAGATGGGCAGGATGTTTCAGTGGTGGATGGGGGGACAAGGAATTGGGTTTGACACTGAAAAAAGAGGTCAGGGTGAGCCTTGTCCTGTCGTTCAGAGCAGAAATGTACGTGGCAGCAAAGGTGCCTTTCCTGGAGAAGGGAAAAAAAAAATAAGAAAAAAAAAAGGAAAAAGGCAGAAGCAGAGAGGATTCCTGGTTGCACCAGAGGGAGCCCTTCCATTGCAGATGAGGCAGAAATCAGGCTCAGGCTAGAGCTTGAGGCTAAGCCTTAGTGGCCCCGCAGCCCCGGTCTCACCGCCCAGCTCTTTCCAGTCTGCACTAACTGGGACGGGCAGAGCCCCCCATCCCCACCCAGGGCTGTGGCTATGTACCGGCACTTTGACAAGAGCTGGACAGACCAGCCTGGCACCAGGATCATGAAGACAAGGCAGGTCCTGATATATTGTTGTTCCCACTCCCAGCTTACACCCTGGCTCTAAAAACCCCTCCACCTCAGCCTGTTCAAGCATCTCCTCTGCGTTTTCCCTCTTAAGAAACTTTCCACCCCAGTAGGACACTCTCAGTTTGCTCGCCAGGCTGGAGGGAATGCTGGAAAGAGGCTTGGAGCCTGGTAGGAGACAAGACCCCCTCCAGCTAATTCTGGAAAACAACCTACTGGGGTCACAAATGGAGCCAAGAGGAGTTGGATGCACAATTTCCCATCTCCTGCTGAGATCTGGATGTGTGGCCATGTCTCGAAGATCCCATATCAGGTCAGAGGACAGCACATGGGTGCTGGACAGAAGGTTTGAGTATGACTCTGTTGGACACAGAGCCCTTTATCCCCTCGAGGCTTCTCCAGGGGTTCCCTCTCTGGGCTCATTGCACAGACATTCAGACACGTTTGCTTTGCAGCTGAGACTTTTTTGCCTCTGAGCAGCTAAAGTGAAGACAGGACCAAAAAAGAAAGGAGAGATGATGCCTATGTTCTACAATGAGGCCCGGACAAAGTGTACTGGAGCCTATTTTCCCACATGTTCAGGCCTTGGGGACCATTTCATGGACTTTTCTAAGTGTTTTTTGAAGAGCATCCTTGGGAGGGGAGGATATGGGATGTTCCTGACCGGTGTGCCAGCCACCTCCTGTCAGTCTTAATCAATGTGCATTTAAGATGTGCCCATCTCCCCAAGAAGGTTTGTTAAAGTACATGTGGACACATCTTTCTCACCAAAGGAATCTGTTTGTCCTCTGTGATATTCAGTTGCCTTCACCTGGAGACCATCCCAGGATCTGCTCTCCAGCCCTTGACTCATCTTCCCCGTCCCAGTGTCCCTTCCCAAGCACTCCTGGCGTCCTAGTTTTTCCCTCCCAAACCCTGTTCCTCACCTACTTCATCCCTCCTCAGACCCACCTGCCCTCCCATGACCTGTCCATCCTTGGCAGCCGTGGTGGGAACGCTGGGAGCAGATGGTCTTTCCTGACCTCGGGAACCACGTTGGGTGAGAGTGGGTCAGGGCAACCCCACCTGGGGAAACCCTCAAAGCTGTGATGTCCATGATTTGGAGCATCCTTCTTGTGGGACATCAGCTTTAAGTAGGAGTGAACGGGAGATTTATAGCTCAATCATCTTGAATTACTTTTAGACTAGGGTAGCGGAAAGTATCCATGAATGGGTTGAACGTGTCTTCAAGTTATTTCCCCCCAGCTGGAATTTCTTGGGGAAACTACTGGAAAATCTTCCTTTCCCTGCTATCTAAGATAACTTATTTTTAGTGAATGTAATTTTCAGAAATGGCAGAACCTCTTTTGCTGGAACATGACCAGAAAAATGTTGTTTTGGGTAGACACAAAGGGAAAAAGGTCAGATCAGATAGCTGAGAAATGTCAGGATCATAAACTATCGAAAATGGGACTTAAAGAAAGATGTGCCAACTCACCTCATTTAGCTGGTAGTTCAATGCTCATAGCTCAGTTATAGCTCACCTAATCTGCTGTTTCACTGTCTTCCCACTGCCTACCTGCTCCCTGGTGGTGTCATCTTCCCTCCAACCATTGCTGAACATCATCGTAACTTCAGTCCTACGTGCTGCTGCAGTTCCCATGTTTTTCACAGTGGGTCGGACTTGTGCCTGAGTGCCACAATACAAATCCTTCCCCACCAGACCTGCCTAGGGAGGACCCTCTGTGCCTTCTGCAGGGTCTCCGTCCTTCATCTCCCCACCCCGCCTACGTCAATGAAGCTGTTTGTATGGCCATGGTCTCAAGCCAGTCTAAGAAATGATGTAGTTTAAAAACAACCCTGCTAAAAGGAAGCAGATTTTTGTTTTCTTAAGTGAAATAATTCCATCAGCCGATTTCGAATAAGGATGGGTTGAAATATGTACAGCAGGCTGAAGGCACTGCCTAAAAATCCCAGTGGAATGTGGCTACCTCTCTGCACCGGCTATGGGAAGAAAGGCTCCAAGAATGATTTGCCCTTTTTCCAAAGGATCTGTCCTTCACGAGCTGTTTTTGAATCTGCCACCACACAGGACCTGTGCAGCAGGTAGAGGATTTCTGACTATTCATGATCATCCTGTAGAGGCAGTGATGGATCTGGAACTTCACACCCCCTGTGTCAGCATGAAGAGATGCTGAAGATTCAGACTCTGTCTCCTGGAGATCCACTCATTCTGTTGGGAGCAGCTCTACACACCCACATCTGACCGTGACCTGCATCCAAGGGTGGAGGAGAGTCAGGTGTTTTGGGGATTATTGCTGACTCTGAGACTAAAAAAATTATTATCCATGTGGAAACATGCACTGAGAGGTGTTCTGTCTGCTTTCTACTCATAACCCACTTGGTGTGCCCTTAGGACAAGTCACTTTGTTCATAACTTGGACTCCTAAAGGCAAACATCAGTGACTGGTGCACCTCAGGTCTACTTTGGAGCCTCCAGGAACCAGATGAATTTGTGCAATCTCTCCCTATCCCACCCCTATTAATTTGGAGTCACTCACCTTGTGGAATACAGCAGTCAATGGGATGGTGGAGTTGTGTAGCTTTGATAGTATTAATTATTGATAATTTACGTCGTGGTCCATGGCTAAATGTTGCCATAAAAGAACAAAGAAGTGCCCAAACTGCCACATCAATGGTGGGACACAGCGAAGAGCCAGCAGCTCCCTGCCAACAGGAGCAGAAGCTTTGCTGGCCGGTGTGTGCAGGCATTGTGGGACTGGGAGCTCCGAACCCCAGACATATGGTTTAAATATTCTAATAGATGTGGTAATCCTTTTGGTTTCCAAATAATGTTATGGTCGAGTCGATTTATGGTAATGCTATCTTAAGCAATGAGGGTAATAAAGAGAGTTTTAAATGTGAAGATTTTTTTTCTTATTCTTGCTTTTTAAAAAAATTGGGACTTCTTTTTTTTTTTTTTAAACAGGCTTTTCTTTGTGCTCCGTTTGAGGCTGTCAGGAGTGGAGATCCTGCCAAAGCTACTTGGTGCTTGTGAAGCAGACACACACACCTTGCTGGTAAATGGACCTTCCTGGAGCCGAGTGGTGTCCCCATCCCCATCATGACCCACCACCATCAACATCCTGGCAACTCAATCCTTGCTTGAGGACAGGATCAATGCTTCTGTCCTCATTCTTTTTCTCTTTTCTTGAGACAGAGAAGGAAACTTTTGGCCCACATAGTGGTCTCCACTGGCTCGAACAGTTGCCTGGCTTGTGGCCTGTTGCCATCTCTCCCCTCCTAAAGCTTTTCTCTCTGGACACCAAGAAAGTCTCAGGATGAATTTATGTCCTGGCCTCTGCACTCTTCTCCTGACATGAGACCAGAGATCAGCTCAGCTGTGATGGAGGAGACTACTGGGCTCATCTCGGTCCGGCTAAAGGCCTGGGCACCCATAGTCTGAGGTTTCCTCCTGGCCTGCAGGGATCTGGCATGTTGATCTCTAGTCCTGGAGGTGGGACTTCACCCCAGGCTCCGACTGCAAGGGACAAGAAGATTTTCTGCATTGGTTCTCTTGCCCTGGCGGCTTGGGACACAAAATTCAGTTCTACCCAGAGGGCCTGGAGGGGTGGCCATTCCATATTCCCAAGGCTTTGGCTTCTCTGTCTTTTAAAGAGCTTTGAAGGAGTGAGTCATAGAATCATAGAATGTCCTGGGTTGGAAGGACCCACAGGATCACAGAGTCCAACTCCTGTCCCTGCACAGGACACCCCACAGCTCACCCCGTGTGTCCGAGCACGCTGTCCGGTCTCTTCTTGAACACGGTGATGTTGGGCCGTGACCCCTCCCTGGGAGCCTGTTCAGTGTGCAGCCCCTCTGGGTGCAGAACCTGTTCTGAATGTCCCACTGACCCCCCTGCACAGCTTCTGCCATCCCCTGGGTTCTGTCATTGGTCGCCAAAGACACCTGAGCCTTGATGACTCCGACATCTCCATGTCTGATGTTGGACACCACAGCAACCCGAAGAGACCAGAAGGAAACTTTCACACCACCATGAGCAGGGAAGACTCTCCATGCTGTTCCCCAGCTCAGAGAAGGACCATGATCTCATTTTTTGGGTCAGGTCCCACCTGTTTTGTTTTGTCTACAGCTTTGGAGAAGAAATAGTAAAAATTGGATGCCCCAGTGTGGAGACCGGGAAAGGATCTGTCCCAGCCCACCAGAGACAGTGACTCCAGGTTTGCACAACGAGACCCACCTCAGCTGCAAAGGCACTGCAGCAATTTTCGGGCCAATCCGCTGATACATGAGCCTTCTAGACCACTTTGAAAAAGTAGCTCTTTAAACAAAAGCCCTTTTAGTCTTCATTACAGAGTCAAAGGCTGCTTTCACGTAAGGCTGGGGTAGGTCAGATTTCATTTGCTTGGAGATAAATGGCTTTGTCAGCAAACATGTTTTGTGGATTTTTTTTTTTTTTAAATTTGAATTATTTGATTTCCTGGGAATTCTCAGGAAGTAAAAAGGTAAAGAAGTGAAGTTATATACAAAAAAGCTGAATATCCAGTTTTTGGTTTTCAGTGATCACTATTACCCAAATTAGAGAATGCTAACCTTAACGGGATTTAAAAAGAATTCTCTTTATTGGTGAACAAGAATAAAAGTTTGATCTGATAGTAAAAAGTTGCAATATGCTTTTTTTTTTCTCAGATCCACTCTGAATTCATTCATATTGACATGTGTGAAAGTGGATTTCGTTCAATATTTTTAACAGAAGAAATTGGGATGCACAAAGAGATCTCTGTCTGGTTCCTGGGTGCAACTGGAAAAGGCGAGTAACTGTATAGTCTCATGCTACATCCAAGAATAAGCTCAGAATTCTAAAAAAATCATGAAATATTCATGGTAAGGATCCCCATCTCCTGTACTTAGACGAGGCAGCAGCCGGAATTTTTATCATACAACATTTTGAAGCTTTTGGCTTGGCATCTACGGGTGATAAAACAACACTGGCTTCTTCTTAGAGATCCTTTTCTGCAGAGAAGGACAAGCTTTGGGTATGATGAAGTGATCTCGGTGCCCTCCTGAAGGCATTGATCTCCAGAAGTCCTCTGACATAAAATGTCATGTAGCATATGGCTTTCAGCTCACATGCACATCTATGGAGCCTGTTGATTGCTAGAATTAAACACCATTTCTTTGTGGCACTGTGTCCTTGCATTTTTATGGATTACACAGAAGCAAGTGCTGTGTGGAGAAGACTGTGTGCCTTGGTCATGAAAAACTTATTCAGAGCAGCAGCTGAAGCAGAACAAACTTCGAGTCTGCTGGAGCCCATCATGCAAGGATGTGCTCCAGGAGCGATGGTGCCAGGTTTGTTCTGCTCCCAGAGTGCATGTCCAGCTCGTTCACTCTGGGAACAGTTCATAGAATCATAAAAACATAGAATATTTTGGGTGGAAAGGGACCTTCAAAGCTCCCCCAGTGCCCCCCCTGCCATGACAGGGACATCTTCACCAGCTCAGGTTGCTCAGAGCCCCGTCCAGCCTGGCCTGGGATGTCTCCAGGGATGGTTCAGCCACCACCTCTCTGGGAACCTGGGCCAGGCTCTCACCACCCTCAGGACAACAATTTCTTCCTCATGTCCAGCCTGAATCTCCCTCCTTTAGTTTAAAACCATCACCCCTTGTCCTGTCACAACAGGTCCTCTGGAAAGTCTGTCCCCATCTTTCTTATAGGGGACATGGCAGCAGATTGCGGGAAAGGGTTCATTCTTGCAGGCTGCAGCAAAAAGCTGCTGATGGGCATCTCAGCTTTCTCTGCAGGCTCAACCATAGGCAACTCCCTCAAGGATCCTACATGGAAAGTTTCCTCCAGAAAGCAAAGGAACAGACATGCAGGACCCCACCTGCTTTTCTCTTCCTCTGTTTGCCAGCTCCCATGCATGGCTTTTGGCCCTATTTTTTTTATATTGCCAGAAGCTTCTGGAGTGCAAAGAACAGGGAGTTCCCTGGGGCTGGAAAAAAAAAAAAGGCCAAAAAAAGCCTCCCTTAGCTGAACGTTGTCAGCAAGTTGCTTTTTGTCTGAGAGCCTTGCCACCTCCAGCTGTGTTCTCAGCAGCCCCCACAGAGATTTGGCCTCTTTGCCACTTCTTGGGCAGCCGACCTCCGCGGAGAACCCGCAATGCTGCAGGAAAAGAGGGGCTGACTTGGAAGGGGCCACGCTCTTCCCCCAAGTCAGCATGAAACAAAATGTTGCTAGGGGAAGGAATGAGGGGTGCGTGCCATATTTCCAACGAGACGCGAAACCAAAGCCCTGACCCCCATCCCCACTCCCGTGGAGCATTTTGCCAGAGTCTGTGGGTGAGCCCGGTCTACTTTCCAAAATGAAAATAGGTATTTATCTTCCAAGCACCAAATTCCTCTTGCAGATGCAACTGGATCTAGGACTTCTTTTCGCTGTCTCTGCTGCTGCTAAGCAGAAGGCATCTCCCAGTGCAGGTTAATCACAAGATTCCCAAGGTGTTGTCAGCAGTCTCTGTTTCACAGTCCTTGAAACAGTTTTCCTTTCTCCCTTCCAAGGTCAAACCTCTCCTGTAGATCATAGAATCACAGAACAGTTTGTGTTGAAGGGACCTCCCCAGCTCCCCCATTCCCCCCCTGCCATGACAGGGACATCTTCAGCAGCTCAGGTTGCTCAGAGCCCCGTCCAGCCTGGCCTGGGATGTCTCCAGTGATGGTTCAGCCACCTCCTCTCTGGGAACCTGGGCCAGGCTCTCGCCGCCCTCAATGTCAAAACCTTCTTCCTCATGTCATGCATGGTATGCACAGTGCCAAACAGTGCGGAGAACTCCTTCCATGATTCCTTCCTGGTAGATCATAATTTTCCTTGTGACCATTTTGCAGTGCGTGTGCTGGAGCTGGCAGGGATGTCTGCACTGCATACCATGGCTCGCGGTGGGAGCTTGCTGGGATGGGGGACAACAATGGGCCACTGAAATGGTCTGCACATTAAATCAGTGGTCTGCCATCCTTTCTCCAGGCCCTCTTCACACGTACAGAAGTGAATTGCTTGGCCAGTGAGCAAGAGCATGGCTGGATAAAGGAGACTGAGTTTCACTGGAAGACCATGAGTCTTGTTCTGACGCAAGTGTTCCCTGTGGTTTGTAGGGGTGCTGTCACAAGACTGGCGAATGTTTGGGGTGTGGTGAACACAAGATCATCGGACTCAACTCTTCCCCCATCCCTGGCACTGCCCCATGTCCTGAGAACCTCATCTCTGTCTGTCCAACCCTCCAGGGATGGTGACTCCAGCACTGCCCTGGGCAGCCTGTTCCAATGCCCCACAGCCCTTTGGGGAAGAAATTGTTCCCAGATCCAACCTCAACCTCCCCTGGTGCAACTTGAGGCCGTTTCCTCTGCTCCTGGCGCTTGTTCCTGGGGAGCAGAGCCCGACCCCCCTGGCTCCAAGCTCCTTTCAGGCAGTTCAGAGATCAGAAGGTCTCCCCTCAGCTCCTGTTCTCCAGCTGAACCCCCAGCTCCCTCAGCCGCTCCCATCACACTTGTGCTCCAGCCCCTTCCCCAGCTCCGTTCCCTTCTCTCAACTCGCTCCAGCACCTCAAGGCCTTTCTTGGCGTGAGGGCCCAGAACTGCCCCAGGATTCAAGGTGTGTGGTATTAGACACGTCCTCTGAGACAGGGAGAGCCCTGTGGACTGCAGCAGACCAGGGAGGGGTGGCGCCTTGGTCAAGGTAGGAAAGTAGGGCAGTGAGGAGAGAGCAAGGGATTGTCTTCAGGAAACCACATTTCTCTCTTATTTCACATAAGGTGGCTAACTTGATGGTGAAGCAATGCAGAGCTTGGTGTGAGGTTTTAATTTCTTTGTTCCTGATGAAACTCAGGCTGGCTACACAACCCATACCTACCCCAGAAGTGACAGGCTTCTCCAGGAAAATACTCAGTTCTAGTCTATCCCTCTTGGAAGCTCAAGCAGCTGCCGAGAATAAAATAAAATGATACTACAGTGTGATATGAGGCTGGAAATCAGGAGCGCTGGCCAAGACTGAGAAAAACTGGCCTGAAGAAGTAGTAAAAACAGTACAGATTCCAGCAGGCTCTATCCAAAAGGCAAGCACTTAAATAGACTGCCTGTGTATGGTATCAGCTGGGAAAAGATCCAAGGCTGGATGCTGGACAGTGGTGAATCCATAGGTGGGCCGTGGCTCAGTCCTTGGTTACTAATTGGCTGGATTATCATCTTTTCCCAGTTCCTGCTGCTATGTGAGGAAGAAATGTTTCACGATGAGGGTAGTAAAATACAGGCCCAGGTTGGGCAGAGAGGTGGTGGCTGAACCATCCCTGGAGACATCCCAGGCCAGGCTGGATGGGGCTCTGAGCAACCTGAGCTGGTGAAGATGTCCCTGTCATGGCAGGGGGGGCACTGGGGGAGCCGGGAAGATCCCTGCAACCCAAACTGTTCTATGATTCTATGATTCCACATCTGTTTGGGTAGGCAGCCTTCAGACCATGTGAGCAGTACCTGTGCCGTGAGGTTCAGGGGAAGAGGTGAGGATGGGTTACAGGGCAGGGGGGGCAATGGGGATTTGATGCCCGCATCATTGCCACCGAATGGGGAATGAGAGAGGTATAAGTCTACCATCTCCACACCAAGCAGAGCCTGCCTGCTACCATGCCCACAGGAAGGTGCTGCGGCTGTCAAAGGGTCTTGTCCCAACCTCAAACAGTTCTGGCCAGCAGAGAACTGTTTTTATCAGAAATGGGTATTCTGGAGGGAGTATTTCCTTCTGTTGCCTTCCACCTCCATCTGCACATGGAACAGGAGCTGCCTTTTCACAGAATCATTGAATCATTTAGGTTGGAAGAGAAACTCAAGATCATCGAACCCAACCATTCCCCCACCCCTGGCACTGCCCCATGTCCTGAGAACCTCATCTCCGTCTGTCCAACCCCCCCAGGGATGGTGACTCCCCCACTGCCCTGGGCAGCCTGTTCCAATGTCCCACAGCCCTTGGGCGAAGAAATTGTTCGCAGATCCAGCCTCAACCTCCCCTGGTGCAACCTGAGGCCGTTTCCTCTGCTCCTGGCGCTTGTTCCTGGGGAGCAGAGCCCGACCCCCCTGGCTCCAAGCTCCTTTCAGGCAGTTCAGAGATCAGAAGGTCTCCCCTCAGCTCCTTTCCTCTTTTCTCGCTTACCACATTGCCAGCAGCTCCCCTTTTATACCACCGTAGCCAGATGTTTCTTCTCCAAGTGGTCCTGGAAGTATTATCGATGTCTAGATGATGCTATTGCACTTTTTCCTACCGGTGGCAGAACAGAAATAGTGAGTCTTGCATCAGAGAGGGATGAATGATGAAACTGAGACCTGTTTGTCTCTCCCCATATGCTCCTGCCCTGGGCTATCACACGAGCTGCTCTATTCTGCCATAGGCTATTTTGCTCATGCTTATTATTCAGCATTTCAGGAATTCGCTCATCTGTTTTAATTCCCATTTTGCGGAAATCAAGCCAGGTTAGAGCAATTCACTCCGCTCCAGTCAAAGAACTGCTGGCGGACCGCTGTTCCTTGATACGAAACTTTTAATGAACGATTGTAGTTTTTGTAGGAAATCTAATAACAAGCAGTAGCAGATATTTCAAGACCATCTTCTTTGGATTCATTTCTACCTTGTACTGGTGCCATTTCTGTATTGGAACACGCCAGCGTTCGTTATTACGGAAGAAATTCATTTCATTTGTGGATCTGGGAGTCAGAGAAGAACCCAGTCTTCCTGCTGAGTGGAATCATAAAATCCTGCCTGGACTGTATATATTTCTGAACTGTGCCTGACCCCTGGCGTGCTCCCTTCACAGCGTGGAAAGGAAAAAGAATTAAAAAGGAGAAACAAAGCTTGACTCCAACAGGGACAACGTTATTCATTTTCTTTTGTTTTTACACAGCAGAACCAAAAATAGAGTTTTTATCCATGTAAAACATTTATTGAAAGCTTGAGATTTCTCATCCTTCAGGTCTGGCTCAGATTGAGAAATCAAGGAGTTGATTTTTTTTTCTTTTTTCTTTTTTTTTCTTTTTTTCTTTTTTCTTTTCCACATCTGTCAAGGAAATTAAATGAGTTGATAAAAAACATATTCATAGGTTTACCTGCCTTCAAAAGCCACCCAGCTGGCCAGACTTCATGTTATTCATTAACACCTAGAATTTTAGCATCTAAAGTAATGTCTAGTCTCTCTTGCTTATCTTTTTTTTTTTTTTTTTTTTTTAAATGACAGATGGAATGATCGGTATTTTCAGGATCAATTCCGGTTATTTATTGGGTTCACAGAAAAGAAGGGGGGGTGAATGGGAACTTGACTGAAGGCAGAGGAATTCCTGGAACTCGGACGAGACAGGAGGAAAGTCGGCAGATTTATCTCCTTGGAAAGGTCCGCGCTGAGGCGCTGCAGATGCCGGAGCTGTCCAAACCCCACACGGTAGCGTCCCACTCAAACCCCCGGGGAGGTCTCCATGCTCCACACAGACTTTCCAGACAGCATCCGAGAGAGAGAGCGCCAGCACGATGGCCGGACAGGGAAAACCTGCTGTCCCCCTCTGTGCTCCACTTGGGAATGGTTTGGGGACGTGGAGGGACTCCAAGGATCGCTGGAGGAATGTGTCATAGAATAATAGAATGTCCTGAGGTGGAAGGGACCCACAGGATGATGGAGTCCAACTCCTGTCCCTGCACAGGACACCCCACAGCTCACCCCGTGTGTCTGAGCACGCTGTCCGGTCTCTTCTTGAACACGGTCAGGTTGGGCCGTGACCCCTCCCTGGGAGCCTGTTCAGTGTGCAGCACCTCTGGGTGAAGAACCTTTTCTGAATGTCTCTTCACTCTGCTCATTCAGCTCTAATTGCTGCCTCTCATTTAGCATGGCCCCATCTCCACCCAACTCCTGCTTCTCCATCACACCTCACGTCCTTTCACCTGTGATTTCTTCCCCTCTTTCAGCTCATTTGGTCATTGATTCTCTCTGCAACCCGTGAGGTTTTTCCTGGCTCCCCCATGTCAAAGTCCCTCTCTTTCACCTTGACTCGCCCAGCCTTGAAGGACTTCTTCACTCCTTCATTCCATGCTCCTGCAGAAAGATCCACCGAACTACCTTCTCTGATTTCCTCCTAATCTTGCGCTAAAAGTCCATTTTTAGGGCCCAGATCCCATGTCCCTAACTGCTGTATTTGCCATTCCCCCACACCTAACAACCAAGTGCTCACAGCCATTTAAGCATCATCCCATTCTGCTGACACCAGCAGCCAAGGAGCAGCGGTTCAGAAGAAGGGCAGGAAGAGACTGCTTTAAAATTAAATTCTGTTTTTTAATACCGCTATCACAGTATTTTTTTCTCTTTTATTCCCTGTGGAGGTAAAGGCAGGTTGGTCCAAAATAGAGGGCCAAGCATTTTTAGTGCATTGCAATAAAAAGCAGCATTTTATGTGTAGTTTATGTTCATTTCTGTGGCTTCACCTCATCCCCCTGCTCCACACATCCCAGAATTGCTTCAAGGTCTTGTTCTAGAAACCTCCACTTCTTCCTTCACCTCAACAAAAACAATCCCCAGAGCAGAATACAGATCTTCTGCAACACCATTGCAGAAACTTGCTTTATATGTCAACCTTTTGATTTCACCTGGGGTGAAAAAAGGTGGGAAAACCCCAGGATTTCCAGTCAAGAAGAGAATCTCAGCAGCCCCTGCAGGACTGAACCCAGCTCTGCCTCTCCATCTCTGGCAATTTGGGCTCTAACTGAGGGCACATGATGGGTGTCACGGGCTGACCTACCTTTGCATTCTGTTTCCACTAGTGCTATTTGAGCACCCAAGCAGTATTAAAAGTGTGTTGTTATGACAAAAAGGGGTCTCTTAGTTCAATCTAGCATCAGCTAAATGGTGATAAATTTAAAGACAGCAAAAACCTGGCATTTCTAAGAAACAGAGGGGAAAAGCAGAAGAAAAAAAAACAAAAACAAAAACAACCCAACAACATTCAGAGGGAACAGATGAACTTTCTTCAGCAGCTGAACTCAATGAACCCCTGATGATCCCAGAGGTGGTTGGAAATGGGAGGGCTGGGGAGGTTATATAAGCTGTGGCTGATAAGTGTAGCTTTTAAAGAAGGGTGGGTGCTGGGATAGAGGTACCAGAAGAGCCCTGAGGAGTGATAGAGAGGTAAGAGTGTTTCCTTTCCCTTTCCTCCTTCCTCTGAGTGGTTCAGCTTGGTTCTTGAAGCATTAGCTTGCTGATGGAGTTCTAAGCCTAAGCTATTCTGCAAAAGTGCAAGGAGGAGGAGTGGAACTGACCCAGGTTGGGCAGAGAGGTGGTGGCTGAACCGTCCCTGGAGACATCCCAGGCCAGGCTGGACGGGGCTCTGAGCAACCTGAGCTGGTGAAGATGTCCCTGTCATGGCAGGGGTGGGACTGGGATGGGTTTTGAAGGTCCCTTCAACCCAAACCATTCTGTGATTCTGTGTCTGAGTGGTGCCTTTACAGTGGTCAGCATCCAGCTCCTTAAACATGTCAACAAACCCTCATGCAGACGTTGTGGGGCTAATGTGTGTGAAGAAATGATCTCTTGTGGGTAAAATCACCTCCTGTGGAGGAACAGACTGGTGGCTCATAGCTCATGGTGCCAGTGGACTTCTCTTTGTTCTTCAGGACTAAGAAAATCCTGGTGAGGTTCCCAGTGTGGGTTTTTTTTAGGGTAAAAACTCTTTGACCTAGCTTAAGAGACCTGGAAGAAGGTTGAATTTAGCTCTACTGCCTTAAGTCAAAACTCACTAATCTACTGGATAGCTGAATCCTAATAGAAATATGTTGGAGTCTTCAATCAGTAACTTAATAAAATGAAATAATTTTTCTACTAAATTGAGCTCAAATGTATTAAGGTTATTATCATAAGTGAAGAGAATGGATATTAGAAACATACTTTTGGGGTCTCTAACTGCTCTCAGACCATTGTTAAAAGACTGTTCAAAATGTAAGTAACTGTCAGGGTATTCAATTATTAGAAACAATGACCTGCCAGGAGAACAGTGCGAATGACAGAGGTCTTTTTTTTTTTTTGGCTCAGTGAGGAGTAAGGAGAAATATGAAGTACCTTTTAAGTCTGACCCACAGAGCAAGTCTCTCTGCTGAAGAATTGATTTCACCCTTCACCCCTCCCCATTATCAAATATTAAGAGCTTTTTGAAAGACTTTAAAACCACTAGGTTAAATAGAAGAAAAAGGTTTGCCTAAGCGTTTTATGTGAGTGTGACAAAAAGAAACACTTTGTCTTCCTATATATGTTATAATGTGCTCACACAACTCAGGACTCCTCTTTCTAACTTGGGTCTGCGTACTTGGCAAAGGATGCACCAGAAACATTTTTTTTTTTCCCCAAGCTGCTGTGACCCAAGTAAGACAGCGTGGTTGTGCTGCTCTGATCGTGTTTCACGTAGGAGGTGAGCATGGTCAGGAGGCACAGATAAGTGGGGAAATGACTTTTTTTCTCTGCAGTGTAAGTGCTGCTGTAGTGCAGATCCAGAACTGGGAACTGGACTCCCTGTGTTGGTGATGTTCAAGTGTGTCATGGGGAAATAACTCCTGCCATGTGAAGTTGATGGTTATGATGTCCCACCTCAGGTTTGGAGCTGGGATGACTCGGTTTAACCGCTGAGCTGAGAAATACCTGGTGTCTGGGTCTCAAATGCTTTCAAAAGGAGCATGGGCTGGTTCTGGCTTCTGTTCTCCTTTAGAGACCAAAGAGCAGCAACTCTTGGTGCTCTGAGAGCTTCATCCTGGCGTAGCTGTTGAGTGAACCTCACCGGTTCAAGCTTGGCTCAGGTGTTTGCGCAGATAGACCCTTGTATTGGTGTTAGAGCCACCCTCTCCAGGGGCTTGAAGGTACCTTCGGAAGTCCAGGCTCCCATGGGGTTACTGGAAAGAGGCAAAGCACCTCATGGACCTCCTCTGGGTGGATGGATCCAGTGGATCCACTACACTGATCAGACTTCTGTCTAACATGGGTCCTGTTAACAACTTATGCAGTGCGGCTAAAAATTTATTCCCAGGAAGGGCTGTGGGGCATTGGAACAGGCTGTCCAGGGCGGTGGGGGAGTCACCATCCCTGGAGGGTTGGACAGACGGAGATGAGGTTCTCAGGACATGGGGCAGTGCCGGGGTGGGTAATGGTTGGACTCCATGCTCTTGAGGTTCTCCTCAAACCAAACTGATTCTATGACTCTATAAATCATTGGAGCTTGAGACTGTGCAGTGTGACCCTAATGAGACTTCATTGCTTTGTGGGATTTGTGTGTTAATTAAAGCTTAGTAATGACTTGATGCACAAGATAGAGACCATGTCTTCTTCTGAGGGCTGTAACAATACTATCTGTTATGAAGTGCCAGAGTGATGTGGATTTTATTTAAAGCTAGTCTTGCTCTTCATCTCAGTCAGCAGCCAGTTACAGCAGAGTCCTGATGACAGATCAGATACTCTGAGGTTTCCACTGCAATGCTGGGTGGAAATGGTCTGTAGATGTGGGCACACCTGCATGCATGGAGTTGGATCCTGTGCTGGAGGCACAAGGTGATGTATTAGCTTCTGTGCTCACACTTACACCTGCCAGGCATCTTCTCCAGTCCCATCTATCTGCAGGTTGTCTTCTCAGGTCAGACTGCGTTGCCCAGGAAGGATCACACCCTTCTCACAATATGATCGTCTTCCTCTCGGGGACTTTCCTCACATGATGAGCTTCAGGAGATGGGGCGCTACTCTGATGATTGGCAAAGAAAAACACAAACTGGGGTGCTGGGTAGCTGGTTCAAAGCATTTTAGAGATCAAATTGATACTTCCTGTGGAAAACACAACCTTAAGGTAAATAAAAATGTTGCCTTTTTTAGTGAAAACTCAGCTTTCTCACACACAGGTCTAAGGCAAAGCCAGCCAGTAGGCTCCAGTAAAACAGCTTCATGACAGAATGTGGTGTTCTGCAAAGCAGGAAAGCTGAACCCTTTCCATGTGGTTCTTACGGACATGGTTTAGTGCTAGAGTCAGGTTTTGGTTGGATGTTACAACCCTGAGGGTCTCTTGCAGCTGAAATGATTCTGTAATTCTGTGTGCCTGTGGGTGGTGATGCATGGAGTGGTGAGTGCACTTTCTCCATCCGTTGTGGAGCTGGTGGAAACCGTCACAGGGAGGAAGGAAAGAAGAATGTGATAACAGCTCCTCTGTCTTCAGATGGTCCAAACCTGCCCAGCATTAAGGGGGTAATTTTGGGAACTAACCTGTTCACTGGTTTTTAAGAGTGGCATCTTAATAGCCATGTGCAGCCAGGCCTTGGATGACTCCAGGGGCTGCAGATGTTCCCTCCCATGTTTCAGCCCATTTTCCACTACAGAGGAGGCACCTTAGGCCTGGTTTATTGCTGCAATGTACATACATAAACCCAACCAATTTTAATTAAGAGCACTGCAAAAAGTGCTAAACTTCAGGAAATTTAAAGATTAAGGCCAAGGGTTTGTTTTCACACGTTCTTAAAATGAGCAGATTGGGCTGTTCTTAAAAGTAATTTCCCTTTCAAAAGCAAAAAGATATTTATTGGAAGGTGATTAAATCTTTCCCTGATACGCTGATTTCTTTCCATATTTGTTAGGGATGGGTTAAGCACTCTTCACCTATACTTTTGAATATTAAGAAAGATGCACAGCAAAAGGTTTCTAACCTGCTAGTTGCCCATGGGCAATGGGTGATTCCCCTCAGCCCCTTAGGAAATGAACCCATGTTTCAAAGACATGTTCAGCAAATGGTCCAGTTGAAAAAATAACCTGTCTCTCCACTCTGGGCAGCAAGCAAGTTTGCTGCTAGCTTTCCTATAATCGAAATTCTACATGCATTTTGAATTGGTTCATTTTTTTTTAATTGCAAAAAAAGGCTTGGGTTGTCAGTTAACATAGTGATTAAGCCACGGCCACTGCCAAAAGAAGCAGTACTGGCTGCCTGATCCTTTTTAATGGCACAAATATCTGACACTGGATGGTGAACCAGACTGGGGAACCAACCAGAGATTAGAGCGGTCCTGTGAATACATTTAGGGGTGGTGGGAAAACAGATCTATGTCTTTTTGTGGCAGTGCTGTCGAGTTGACTTCAACCACATATGAAGCTGTGTAAAAGGCATTTGGTACCTGCTGAGAGTTAAGTGCCCAAATTCCACTTAGTCATAAGGAATGCTGGAGACAAATTAGGTGCTTTTGAGTTGTGTGCTATCAGCTGTTAAACAATTTATTTTCCTGATGTATCTGACTTGATCCCTGCTCCAATCCCCACCATGTGCTCTCGTTTGGCCCTGGTGCTTGACTCAACTTTGAACAGTCTTGGTGCTAAGCCAGAGAAAAATAGCCCAGCAAAGAAGCAAATGGCTGTGAGCTGAGCTGTCCTGTTCAACCGCACGCTCAAAAGGAGGTTGGTGGGGCACATGGTCATGGCTGGAAACTCAACAAGTGAACTTTCTTTGCTGGGGTATTGTGAAACAGCCCGTGAAACAGCATTGTGTTGCATCAGCTGGTGATTTGGTCCTCGCACTTCGTTGTTTGCTTGAGTTCTTCATAAATCTCATAAGCATTTGGAGCAATCTCTTGGTGCAACATCAGCTCCTGTGGCTCCTTTGGTCACGACTAAATTACAAACCCAGAGTGGAGCTGGTCTTGAGTGGACTGTGTGAATGCACTGCTTTTCTCCTTATGCCAGGCCAGGACTAAACAGTTATTTTAAAGCATTTAGTGAACTTAATACTGGAAGGGATATGAAACTGTTCCAGTCTTGGCTGGATCCAAACCAAGACAACCAGAAGATGGACTAGTTCAAATCCTAAATAATGACTTTTAAGCAAAGGTTTATAACTGTTATGGCTGCTGTCAACATACCTACCAGGTCATTTCAAAGGCAATATGTGTGAAATTAATGGACAGAGCCAGGGTAACCTTCCTGCTGTTAAAATTCAAATGCCTGTTTGAAGCCCCCTTCCCCTACAGTATTTTATCGACTCAAAAGCTCAGGAAGAAGAAGCCAGAATTTGAGCCGGAGTTACGGTTGCCTTCCTTACTATTGTGAAAAGGTTTTATTTGGTGATGGGTAAAGAAAATCAGCCTGAGGATGAATCTGTTTCCCAATGGAAGTTTGTGCCTTGAGCGCTGTGGACCCAGGGTGTATCAGTGGACTGGGACATGCTGTCCTTTAGGTTAACTGATCTCTTCTTATCCTAAAGATACGCTGGGTCTTAAGTTTGCACTTGAGAGATCACAAAGTGTATGGGAGGTGGAATCGACCATCTGGGTGGGCTGTTGGATCATCCTGTGCTTTTATGTGATTTAGCGTCTGGCCTCTCTTCCAACCTGAGTGAACGCTTCTGCTCCTCTAAATACCTCTTAAAACTGCAGGTGGATGCAGTTTTCTCCCTTACTCATCCTGATTTCTTGACTCTGCTGGTCTTGTGTCTTGCATTGGACTTGCCAAGACCTCTACCATCTATGGAGCAGGTTTGTGTTGAGTCCTGTGTCTGCAAGTGCTGCCTGTTGGCCAAGCGAAGGCTCTCCAACGCTGCTTTCTGTCACTTCTCTACCCCCAACTACTTGCTGTCTTCCAATATTCAAGTCTCCAAAACAGTTTGTGAAAGAATTGCTTCTAGATGTAAATTTGCTCCAGGCCCACAGAACTTCATGCCACGGCTTCAAGTTTAATAAGAAACCATCTTCATTAGGACTGAAAATGACTTCCAGTTTCTCCCAGTCCAGCAGCTGTTTAGCTTCATGCTGGCTGCCAGTCGCACACACCTGCGTGTTGCAGCTGTGCGTGCTGCTAAAACACACTCTATCGGCAGCTGAGTCGCCAACACCTGGAAGACATAAAGTATTTACAATTCGGAACAAGAACAAAACTCCCTCAATAAAAATACTTGTAGGTGATCTGTAGTCTTTCAAGTGGCTGATGCAGAAAACTTGTTTTTTTTCTTTTTTTTTTCCCTTCTGGTTGCTGGGCTGGGGGAAGACGGGAGGCTGATTTGTTAGCAGGACTGCTGGCGTGTCTGTGAGTTCTGGAGGTGAATGCCCACCGGCCTCTAAGCTTGGAGGATCAGCAGGCAGAGACCAGAGTAATTTTGGCACGCAGGAATTCATTAGGTCAGGAGTCCAAAAACGAGAAGAGGAATAGAGAAAAGACTTGCAAAAGAAAATGTTCCTTGAGGAGTGTCAGAACAATGAGGTTTAATCTGATGGACAATGTATTCGGGGAAGCTGGTGGAAGAAACTTCGCTTGAGCTGAATTCAGCTCTCACTTTAACAGAGGCTTCATTTTTCTGAGCTGTGTTTTTTCTTAGCCTTTCACCCAAGAATGATCCTATGTTGACTGTGAGGTTGAGGGTAATAGGTCAGATCCAAAATAACAGTTAAAATCCTTTGTCATCCTGTTAAAGCCTTGTTAACTGGGAACCTTGACATGTTGTTATCAGTCACCAATACTTAAACACCAAGAAGTGGGTTTGTTATGGTGTGTAGGTACAACTGGTCCCTCACTGTGGTGGAGCAAGGCTTATTGCTTAGCAAAATACCCAGCTAATGCTCCCAGTGGTTTTGGACACAATTAATTGTTTTGTGCCCTGTGTTGGAGCAGGACAACTATCAGAGATCACTGTGAAAACAGATGGCAGGAGGATCTTTCATGGCTCATAGCAAAAGATGAGTGAGGTTGACCCTTGAAGTTCTTCTTCAGAAATCAAGTGCTACTTCTGCATGGTCTGAAAAACGAGTAAGTGAGGGCACAGGAGCAGCAAAGAATAGGCAAGACCCAGCAAATGCCACTGGAAGTATTTGTGACTTAAATTGATGTGGGATGCTCCTTTCACTCCCACCAGATTGGCTTAGAGAGCTCTTGTAATCAGGGAAGAGAGAGCAAATATGTCCCCTACGAGCATCAGACCTTCCTGTTGCAGGAGGTGTAAGATGTTCTTGAAACTTCATGGATCATTCTAGGGACAGCAGCTCCTGTTAACATAGAACAACCTGGGTTGGAAGGGACCTCAAAAGACCATCTGGTACAACCTTTTGTGGAAAACATAAATGAGATGATCTAGAACCCTGTCTAGTTGTGTCTTGAAAAATTCCAATGATGGAGACCCCACCACATCCCTCGGAATTTTTTTTTTTTACTTTTTTATACCAAGATGAAACCTCTCCTGGTGCAATTTGTACTTGTTGCCCCCTGTCCTCTCCATGTGGCTCCTTGTGAAGGGGAAAACCTGTGTCCTCATGGTTGTTACTTTTTAGGTAATGGAAAACTATGAAGAAGTTTCCCCTGAGCCTTTTTTTATGGAAGGCACAAAGAAGCCACTGAATCTTGTCTGAATGGAGTTACCCTGTTGTCATCTCCTCACTGTCTGTAACTGTGATGCTGGCTGCTTCTTCCACTTTCTAGCATTAAATGTCTTTAAATAAAAGGCTAAGGGGGGAGAAACTGAACCGTGATGTAGTTTTTCCATCCACTTTCCATCCTGGAGAGGTAGCAAGGATACTGCAAGCTTTTTGTGTGAGCAAAAGAGCATGGGTGGGATTTCTATCTGTTGAAATTGGCCCAGGCAGTGGAAGAGAAACTCCACCCTTCTGTTTGCTGTAGTGGATTTTATCCTCCTTTCCATAGGCGGTGAGGTTAATGCAATTACAGCGTCTCTTTTTGTCACCCTCCCCAATAACTTTTGGGCCAATTAGACCATTTCATTAGAATTTCATAAGGTAAAAGTGATTCCAAAGGATTTAGGGTGGGATTCTTCTTTATGAGATGAGTCTCACTCTGGAGGCGCTTCTTTCCATTGACTGTTTAAAAAAGAATATTAAAAGAAATATAATTGGACCTCCAAGCTGAAGTGAGGACAGCTATACTTTAGATGGCAATGGCTGGACAAGGCAAATCCTGCATCCTACAAGCTTTGAGGGAAGGTTCGATTTTCTTCTTTCAGATTTTTTTTTTTAAAAGAGGTAACCCTCTTTTCTTTAGACCATACTGGATTCATTTGCCCAAGAGGTATCTGCTGAATTACTCTAGCACCAAATTTGGGCTCCTCGAAGTGGGAGAGAGTCATAGAATGTCCTGAGTTGGAAGGTACCCACAAAGATCATTGAGTCCGTCTCCTGATGATGATGAGCTCTGCTGCCTTATGAGCTCTGCCATGGGGTATTTTACTCGTTGGTGAATTTGGCTTTGTCCTGTTTGGAGAGAAATTACCGGAGAGAGTCCAGTGGTGGGATATGAAGATGCTGAGGGGTCTGGAGCATCTTTCTGATGAGGAAAGGCTGAGAGAGCTGGGGCTGTTGAGCTGGAGAAGAGAAATTGAGTGATCTATATCTCAGGGTGGGTGTCAGGATGGACCAGACTCTGTTCAGTGGTGCCCAGCGCCAGGGTGAGGGGCAATGGGCACAGACTGAAACACAGGAGGGTCCATGTGAACATGGGGAGAAACTTCTGTGCTGGGAGGTGCCAGAGCCTGGCCCAGGCTGCACCGAGAAGTTGTAGAGTCTCCTTCTCTGAGACATTCAAGCCCGCCTGTGACCCTGGGTGATCTGCTCCGGTGACCATGTATGAGCAGTGCTGGGCTGGGGATCTACAGAGGGACCTTCAGCCCCAAACAGTCAGTGTTCTCACGAGGCAGTGGTCTGAATCCTCATATGGCTCAGCAATGCCCATGTGAGATGGTCCCATCCCCTTGTAAGGTGCGGCCTTATAACACCGCTGTACCCTCAATGATGTTATTTGGATGGTCTCAGAGTGGACATGGCATTTGAGGAAATCCTGGGTTCTAACATAGGGTCTGACATGCCTGGTCCACGATGAACAGCACACAATAGCCTAGAAGAAACACTTAGTTCTTGTGTGCCCTATGGATCAGTTAGTCTTTCCCTGAGCTCAGCTTTCCTGCATGATCAGGCAGGAGCTGCTGCTTTATGAGACCTGTGCACAAAGTTTAAAACAAGCAGTAATGCAAGGCCATGAGCAACCAACAGTGTCAAATCTGAATGGGAAGAATAAAAGATGACCTGCTTTCTGGGAAAATAAAGCCTTCACTTGAGGACTTAAATTTTGTTTTCATCAAAATAAACTAGTATTTTAATCCAAGCCTCTACCAAAGCAGTGGGGAAGATACTTAAAAAAACAAAACAAAAAAACCCACCAAAACCAAACCAACAACAAAAAAAAACAATGGAAAATGTTCTGCTTGCCCTAATCCAAATTTTGCATGGACACAGTTATGGAGCTCCATCTAGGTGACTGTCTGCTATGTACCTCCTGTTTGTCTTTAAACATCCCATTTTGAATGCTGCTTATGCATTGCTATTATATGTAAGTCTGCTAGATGGATAAGCTATTTCTGATCTTCCAGAGCATTAAACCTCACAGCTCCCTTGACTCGGTCTGAGAAATTTCCACTGCTTGACATATTAAAAATATATGGAAGTCTGCAAGGAGAGCAGATTAAGCTTTATGCCTGTGGAAATTCATTTAGATAACTCCAGATCAGCTGGTGCATGGAAAAATCATTTGAAGAAAAAAACCCCAGCCTCAAGCCCCTCCTGAAAAGCACAGCTGATGCTGTAATGTTAAGGAGAAGGACTTTTCATAAAGCATCTTTCATTCCCAGAGCACTTACTAGCCTATATATAGAAATCATTTCCCTCTTCCCCTAAGAGCAGCCAACTCTGGGTTGGAATGCTACAGTTGATTAACTGGGCTCAGCATTACCATCTGAGAGCTTAGCAAAAGACAAAACTTAGTCCAGCTGGCTCTGGCTGACCACAGTCATCACCTTTATGCAGTGTTGAGGCCAAAATTGGCACCGTCTCCATGGCCTGGCCCTTGTGGGGTGATCCTCATGGTCTTCCAGGAGACTCTTCAGTTGCACAGTGCTGAGTGGATGGACACCAGGCCACTAAATGTGGCACTGGGCTTTGAAGCAGCAGCATCAAGCAGGAGACAGCCCTGAGGAGAGGCCAATGGTCCTTTTTTCGAGGGCTTTGGGTGTCGTCTTCTGTGTACGCTTGCTAGGGATCAAGATGTTTCTCAAATGAGGAATATCTTCTCCCAAGTAGCAAGTGATAGGACAGGTAAATGGCCTCAAGTTGCACCAGGGGAGGTTTAGATTGAATATTAGGAAAAAATTCTTCATGGAAAGAGCTGTCGGGCATTGGAACAGGCTGCCCATGGAGGTGGTGGAGTCACCATCCCTGGAGGGGTTTAAAAGGCATTTAGACAATGTTCTTAGGGACGTGGTTTAGTGCTAGAGTTCTGTTAGATTATGGTTGGACTCGATGACCCTGAGGGTCTCCAACTGAAATGATCTATGAATTCCAAGTACTCCTAGGATGTCTTCACTAGTCACCATGCAGATATAATAATTCTGGTGTGCATGGGGTCTTGGGATGGAGCCAATGCTAGAGAGTCACTTTTAACTTTGAGCAAGCAGTGACGGAGTTGTGGGAGTTCCCATTTGTATGGGCTCTCCTCCCAGTAGGTGAATGGGATGGAGTGATTGGGTGGGGTCTTGGTGGTCCCCTTGAGTCCATTCTCTCTTGGAAAAAAAAAAAGAAAACACAAAGGGAAGCCTGTTAGTGAGCTCACGAGTGATGGATTCCCAGTCCTACCAAGATTTGGGAGGTTCAATGAATGCTGAAATGTCCTGTTCTGTCCACTGCCTCCTGGGTGGAGTACTCCTGTTACACATTATGGGCAGCTGGTCTTGCCCACTCCTGTATTTCTCCTTGTCTTCACATCGTTTCTGCTTCTGGCTCAACCACTGTGTGAAAGCTTTTCTTTCCTGGCTTGTCTTGCAAGTTAACTCATCAAGAGAGCGATCAGTCTGGCTTGGGACTCCTGTGGTACAAACTGCTCTCTCAGTATCTGCATAAAATGTTTGGATGTGTCTTCTCCCCACAGACTTCTGCTGGCAGCACAAGAATGTCTCTAACTCTGGTCCTGTGCATTCACCCCTTTCCAGAAGTGTAGCAATAAATCTGGAAATGGTGACGTTGACTGGTCAAAGCTTGGTGCGAGAGGGGAGAGCATCCCTGTGTCTTGTGAGCTGCTCAGGTTTGTGCCTTTAGTCTGAGGGGTTTTCATCTGCTTTTGCAGACTACTTACCCTCTTGGTTAATGCTAGGGCTGCTCTCTTCCTACAGCAGAAGTCATGCCTCTTGACACGTGCTTCCCTGCCTGATGTCAATGTTGATGCTCAGCCTGTATCACCGCTTTAGGATGACGAACACAGGGAAGGCAGTGCTGAGGATGATGTCTCTATAGATTACCCCTTGCTGGCTGGCATAGAATAGAATCATAGAAGGTTTTGGGTTGGAAGGGACCTCCCCAGCCCCCCCAGTGCCCCCCCTGCCATGACAGGGACATCTTCAGCAGCTCAGGTTGCTCAGAGCCCCGTCCAGCCTGGCCTGGGATGTCTCCAGGGATGGTTCAGCCACCACCTCTCTGCCCAACCTGGGCCAGGCTCTCACCACCCTCAGGG
>VWYH01008147.1:294545-304699 GCA_013399365.1 Pampusana beccarii | reverse complement strand
TCCTCTGGCACAACTTGAGGCCTCTAATATAAATCCATTAAGCTTTACAATTAAATTTTTACTTCCTTGAGCAGGTGGTTGGCTATGGAAAAAAAATAAAAAGGGTATAATAGATGTTTTTTCGTGTTGTTTTCAGTGGATTGTCATCTCAGTGCTCCTAGACGCATTGTTTGACTTTGGATTTATTCAAATAAGAGCAGTTTTGAATAAATGACTGTGGACTGATTAAAGGTGTCTCCAAAGACCCACGTTCCTGGAACTTGCAGCTCTCTGTGCATATAACCGAGATGCTGCGTTACTACTTTCAGTATTCTCTCTAGCTACACACTTATTAATCAAAAGGGCTCACTACAAATTCTGTGTAAAACTGACATTTTCTTTCAACGCTATCCGCTTCCTGATTTCTGTGCTGTATTCTCGTTAATCACCACAATACCAGGTACTTGTTGGAAAGGTGAAGTTGCTCTAACCTCTTCAATTTCTCCGCAGGTGAAAGAAGAGGAGCAGTCAGCCAACCACACTTTGATGATCCAGGAGACGCTGCAGCAGGCGTCGGTGGAGTTGGCGGAGCAGCATCACCTGGTTGTCTCGTCCGATGAAGTGGAGGGAATCGAGACGGTCACTGTCTATACGCAGGGCGGAGAGGCTTCCGAATTCATCGTCTACGTTCAGGAAGCCATGCAGCCTGTAGAAGAACAAACCGTGGAACAGTCGGTGCAGGAGCTCTAGAGAACTGTGTTCAAAGGAGGTGGCTGCCGGATTTGCCAAAGCCAGAAGTTTGGGGTTTGTTTTTTTCCTAGCCAAAAGTTTGGGGTTTGTTTTTTTCCTAGCCAAAAACAAGCAAGCAAGCTGACTGATTTTCACTTAATTTGTAAAGCAAGACCTTGTTACTAGGTAAGGTTGGACTGTGTCAGTAACTTAAGACGTATTATGTACAAAACCTTCTCAAACCTTTTTTTTTTCCTAAAAAAATGTTCATATTTTGAAGGAAAAAGTCTTCTTCCCCTTCTTAGAAGATCTCTCACTTGTTTCCTGTAAATCCTCACAAATATCGTCTGCTCAAACGTGCGTTATCCCACAATAATAAAACATCTAGGTAGCTAGAATATCTAGAGAAATCCATACATCCCATTTTATACATATATGTTCGACTTGACTGGAAGCAAAGTTGTTTTTTCTTTAAATTAGAAGGGCTTCTTATTTCTGAGTACATACTTAGAATGTGTTTGTTGAGTTGTGGTTCTAACCCAAACACAGGCTTAAGACTTTTGTTAGAAACATACCACAGATGGATGGTAGTTTGTACTTGTGAGATGATTCTTTGAGTTTGGGAGGTATTTAAAGCCATATATGATAATTCTGGCTACCAGCAGGATGACTGTTATTTAGATAATGGAATATGTACCTGTCTGGTACCATATGATGAAACCAAATCTGTCTAATCCATGAAATATTATATTGTTTTTTAAGAAAAAAATGATATTCAGATGATTTGTAAATGCTATAAAAGATGGATGTCCATATGTTTTAAACAGACATGCTTGTAAATATGATTGTGTGGAAGAGCTTGTATAAAAAACTTAAGTAAATATTGACAAGAATGTAGATCCTCTTAATTATGCATGTATATAGTTCCAGATTTTTCTTCATGAATCTTGAATTGTTTCCGATTTAATATTTTTGAATTTGAGCTATAAAAGTTATTAATTAATAACAAAATTCTCATGTTTTCTTCTAAATACTCTAATTTTTTATGTGTTGGCTTCCCGTTCATGGTTAAGTAAAAAATGCTGTTTTGCATTGACTCTGACAAATTATTCCTCCAGTTAGTAGTCTCTAATCAAGAAAGTAGCATAATGAAGTCTAGCCTGACCTTTCTATATTATTGAACTTATGGGCGTTCTGGGTAGAAAAGTCGGAAAAAAGATTTAGACTAAGTTGATGTAATGGGTTGGTTGTTTGGCTCTTCTGAGTCTGCTGGGTTCTATTAACGCCGTACAAAATCCGAGTGCAAACGTTTAGTGGTAGCTTCTCCCTTAACTGTGGTGATGGGGAATTTAAATTTGTTAATGGAAAAAAGCTGAAAATCGTTCGACTTTGGTGGTAGCTATGGTTCCTCTAGTTCAAGCTTGCTATGCATCACTCAAGGATTCTTTAGTAAATTGTTTCCAGATAGACATACTGAAACTCTGAGAGTGTGTCTGTACTTGGAGGAAGGATTCTGGGTTTGTTTTCTTATTTTAATTCCAGCATTTCGTGTCTATGCATAACTACTGTAATTTAAGGCTTCACTTGCTTTATTTTAAACAGCAGCAGTGCTGTGCTTCCTGCTGATTTGAAGGAGGAAATCCAGTTCATTTTACTAATTTTATTAATGTTATAACAGAGAAATTAAGATGTGACTATATACAAGTTATGTCACTACATATTAGTTTTCCTGTACTAAAGCATAAACATTTGTGTGAATTTTCTACAACCTTTTTTTTTTAAGTTAAAAAATAGTTTTCAATTCGGATCTTTTCTTGAGTTCCAGGTTTTTTCCCAGCTCTCCTTGGCGATGCAGTGGTTGGAAATGTATGAGGTCTAAGTCCAAAAGACTTTCAGCTGCATCGGGTACTGCACATTGATTTCTTGCCTCCGTAATGAATACATTTTCTTCTTTGTAAAATACGTGATGTCTGTAATGGCATGAGGAGATAAATGCTTCCTCTTTAATGTAAGCCGTTGTACTTTACAAAGTAGATGTCCGAAGACTTGCATTTTTTCAGAAGCATAAAGGAAACACAGAGAGCTTTGTTTATAGCAAGCATTTGTTCTGAGAGGCGGCGGCCGTTCCAGTTGTCTTCTGTTTGGATTTGGAACCACCAGAAAGGTAAGAATTCAGTATTTTGCTTGGCGAGATTGTTATCACCTAACCAGTGCAGATTCTTTTCAAGGTAGATTCAAATCCTTTTATCCAGTTTATTATTTCTGAGGGTTAGGTGACCTTTTCAGTTCAGGGGAGACAAGCAGTTGCAGTCATAAGTTAGTCAAGTAGCTCCTCTTTCTGAAGATTATACATTCTTCCCACAGACTAGTAATTTTCATTAACATTTAGTACACTATATGATCTTTTGGGTTTTTTTTCCTCCTTTGACACCTGAGGAGTATCGTGTAGCGCTTGGCAAATATTGCTCATAAATTGAGTAAGTGATGGGCTGACTCATCTGCACACTAAGAACACATCAAACGTTTCTGAGAATGTGTTGAGCACAGAGGGGAGATGGCTCGTGGAATTGTGCAAAGATTTTTAAAAACATGGGAAAAGGAAGCTCTGAATAATTTTAGTAGCAGCAGAGACTTATTTAATGCAAGGTAAGATGGTGGTGCTTGAAGCTGATGTCTTCTTCAGAAAGGTCTCATAGAAATTAAGTAGGAATAATAACTAGTTCTGAAAGGATCTCGTCTTACAGAGTGGTGTAAGCACTGGTACACAAAGAGGAGAATTTGGACCTCGCAGGGCAAAAGGCACAGGAGGGGGCACAGAGAATGGAGGTTCCAAAATTTTTTACATTCTTTTGCAATTTGTTATAACAACAGAGAGTAGTTTCTTGAGTAGAGAAGAGGATGGGATCTGCCTCTCCTTTCTGGTGTGGTTTGGTTTCCGTGGCCACTTGTGCTACCCATCCATCCCAGCACCGTTTATTGATACCAGTGATCTTAAGCCGCTTTTGTAGAATCTTCGCTTCTATGAAGCGGCGTTAACAGAGGCTTTGAACTGGATCTTTACCACTTATCTGGAAAGTCCAAGGGATGGAAAGAGAAGGGAACTGCATAATTTTGCTGGTTTACCTCAGATTTTGGGTTATATGAAATCACAGCAAGAGACAAGAACACTACAGTGAGGATGATGTTAGACCAATTGCTCCTACCATAAGGAATTACATGCCTGGAGTGTATATGCTTGAAATACCTGCTTTTAATGGCGTGTTTTCAAACAAGGTTACAGAAGTGACATTGCTGGAGGTCTGAGACTTTCAAAACATTTTAGAGAATTTCTTCTGAAGTTAGAAAGTTATGAGTCCACACAGCATCCTAGCACTGCTGTATGGAATATGACACTTAATCCATATTCGGTCTTGATAAAGGAAAAGTTCTATCACATTGTAATAAATTTGTTCACAGCATGGACACGTGCTTTACAAACTTAAAAAAAAAAAGCACAACCAAAAAACCAAAACCATAACCAAAACGAAACAAAATAAAAACCAAAAAAACAAATCCAGCCACAACTTCATCTCAAGAATAAGAAAGTACTGTTAGCACAGTAGAGAAAGGAAGAAAGTAGAAGAAATGATGTTGGAAGACACTGAAGTGTTCAAATAAACGTTGGAAGCTCCAGGTGGGCAGAGTTTGGCAAGTGAGGGAACCTTTGGAGCTGTGTTCACCTGCGGGATCAGGACTTGACTTTTGGCTTGGACTCGTTGGTATGGAGGAGGCTTCTCATGAGCTGTTCCAGATTGTTTGGGCTTCTGTGAAGCCAATGGAGATGTGAAAATTCACCCAGTGAGAAAGTTTTAAGTACCAGGCTTTTCTGAGAATCAAACCTTTGGGATGAAAGAATGCTGAATAACCATGAGTGACCACTTTGGGAGAACTTTCTTCCAAGTCACACCCGATCTTTTATGGAGGTTGGAGGGTTATCAACCAGTCTTTTGCCTTAAAAGACTGCAAGCCTGGTTATTCTTGGCTTGCTTAAATGTGGAGTTGTATTTCTGTAAGAACAGTGAGGTTCAGTGGAGAACTGCTCAGCGACTATTGAATTGAAAAGAATATTGACTTTTTAATTCTTTTGACCTGAAAATAATGATGACTTACCAGAGTGCACATAGTAGAGCTGAGCGAAACACATAGTGTACACAAAATCGTAGTAAATAAATCGGTTGTTGTAATTTGGTTTGTGGTTTGTTTTAGGGTTTGTTACACCAGAATACAGTTTCTGCTTTTTGTAAGTATATTTGAGCTGCATCTGAACGTTTAAACAGGGAAAGACACGAGCTCATTTGCAGACGGTATCGTTAGCAAAAGTGTGGTTTCTTTAGGTAACGCTAAGAATGCAGTCTTTGCTCATAACAGATGTTCTTTTCCCTTTTGTAATCTGGTCACAGTGAAGTTACTGAGTTGTACTGCACACGGCTTGACAGCTTCTCAATTTGCATTTCCAGCTTCCCCGTCATTAGCGGACATCATCTCCATCAGTAGCTGCACGACTCTATTTGTCCTTTTTTTTCCTTCGTTGAAATGAGGACAACTTTTCATCTTGGAAGACTTTCATCTTCACTCAGTCACACAGATGTATTTTGGCACATCCTGAGAGTATCAAACTTGATGTTATGACATAAATGTGTAGGATCGTGCTCATCTCTGCTGTAATTCCACAAGGTATGGGTAGTTGGTTAGGTGATCTTTCATGTGTTCTGGTTCTCAACTTGCCTGCGTTGGGCTTTAAGTGAATAAAAGCAGTGCCACACGTTTCAAAGGGCAGTGCAAAGTACAGAGCCCTTTTTGTACGTTCCTAACAAAATATTCTGTTCAGGTCTGCATGTTCCCCCCGTCAATCTACAAGACGACTGAGAGAGAAAGGAAAACATCATGTGCTTCTTGGTAAATCCAAAAGGATAAAAATGTTCTGGTTATATGTAAGTATAACTCATTTCCATCCTGTACAAAGTGGATCGCAGTGCAAACTCACCAGCCCAGAATGACTTTTTTTCTTTCTCAGAACAAGTTGGCAAAGACCAACCTGATCACCTTTTCTCTGAATAACCAGCAAAATGTTTTGGAGTACAGAACACATTGATGCTTATGGGTATGACTTGCCACATTGATAAAAAGCCATCAGCTATGACAGAGATACGTCAAGGGGTTCGGACTCAGCTCTCACCAGAGGAGACTGGGCAGGGCTTAGTGTGATACAGAAACGTGGAATGATGAGATTGTCGTCGAGGAAAAGAAATATTAGGCCTAATAACAGGTTTAATGTCTGTTGGGGAGAACTATTAGCTCGGGAATTAGTACCTGAAATAGTAGCAGCTCGTCTTCTTCAGTTGCTGCATTATTGCACTGAGGAAAATGCAGCCAGACATTAGGAACGAGCCTGGTGGGAAGAACGGGGCAGCTGCCTCAAAGGTTTCTCTTACACCTCTGATTTCTGAGCATTTAATAACAGCAAAGGAGAACAAAATGACATAATACCTTTTTTTTTTATATTCAGAGTCACGCCTGACAAGAACGGTTCTCAGAGTTTACTCTGAAGGAACTGATGGGATGGGCATTGATGGGATGTTAAATAAGGGCAAAATTGTCATATATTATTATATTCCTATGTCACTGTTCATGAAAAGTCCAGTTTGTGACTTGAAGTGAGTAGTGGTTGCCAGTAAAATACAAAAACCACAAACTTTTCTGACAGTGCTATAAATGACCTTTTAATTCTCTATAAAAATATTTTTTACAGTCTTGTTTGCTGAAAGTGGATGAAGAGGGAAATTACAATCAATACATTGCAGAGAGCTCTGCCTGAATTTTTGAAGGCTGTATTTTTTTCTGAAAAGCCGGAAATAACTTTATCAGCCTAGGTAAATTAAAAGGGACCAAAAGGTCTTCAACGTCTTGGAATGGAATCAAACAATTAATGGGAATTTATAGAACAAGCTTTGTTATGTGTTTTTCTTCAGTTCAAGGAATGTTCTGGAAAATAAGGGATCATTTTGTGTCATGCAACCAAATGAAATACACTGTGTTTTTTACAGGAACACACAAGATATATGAGAATGAAACCATAGGAGCTACCTCATTTGTAATATTCTTTATGGGCTAGCAATGAAGTAAAGGGCAAAGTATCACAGTGGATTACAGAGCTAGTCAGTGCTTTTACAGTTTGTTTTGGAAACGGTGCCCCATTTTGATTAGCCTTGATAGCATTTATCTTTCTACTACCATTAGGGGTGAAAATACTTTCTGGGAGCTGAAAGCTGAGTGGCCTTTGGGTATTAAAAATAGACCACAGACTTTTTTGGTGCTAGGTGGCTGGTTCAAACCCATATTGAAATGATAGTAATGAAGTATTGCCATCACCTAATGGTAACTGAATGAGTTACAAGAGTTTAAATCCAAGATACGATAAAAAAGGTGCGAGTTGAAACATCTCCATGTGTTTGGGAATGAAGCAGTATGTCAGCTTTTGCATGGAGCTTGAATTTAAGTCGTCCTCAGAGTAGTTGAAAAACACATTAAAAGATCAGTGGGAAGGTTTCTGTGGTTGTTGGGATGCAAGTTGTGTGACACGCCTGTTCTCTGAAAATAAGATTCACAATTTTAGTAACGACAGAAGTGTCGGGTAGTTGGCTTTTTACATTATTCTGCCTGAAAGCTAACATCCAGTATAGAGATCTTTTGTGTTAAAACCAATGAGTTCAAGCTGTCAGCAATGGAATTAGAAAAAAAAAAGAAAAAAAATAGATATATAGATATATAGATAGATATAGAGATATAGAGATATAGAGAGATATATAGAGAGAGATATATAGATATATATACATATAACATGTTGCTGATGAGAGCATTCTTCACCAGTGGGACTGGAGTCAGAGTGGGAAGTAAATAATCCTATGGCAACTGTAAGAACTTTGGACTAGAAAAAGAATGGAAGACAGATGGAGAAACTTTGTTTTATGATCATTTTATCAGTTTTCATCATGTAACAATTTCAGGAGTTGTAATACACACCTGAATTTCAAGAAAAAAAGAATGAATTGCTGATTTAACCTTGTGGCTTGTGTTGTCTTGTGACAGAAGGTGCCTGTTCATGGCTCAACAGAAATAGGGCACATGAATGATGCTTATGAATACCAGTAAATTATAATTCTTTAACTGATGTGAAAAGGCCTGGATGATTTTCCCCCTGTCTTTAATTGTGGAGTTGCTCTGTGCATGCCTCTTACCCGTGATCAAAGTTCGGTCAGTTTACCCAGAAGAAACAGCCATCTTTCACTTGCCACAAAGTGAGCCTAGCCAGCAACATTCTGTTTAAAGTTTGTTTTTATCTATTCAAGTTGCATTTTAAATCTTTAAATGGTGAATTGCAGGTGAAGCCTTATCTATTTAGAGTGCGGTCCTGCTAGTGTGGAGCTGCTTTCCATTTCTCGGGTGTTGACTTGAACTAGTGGGCACTGCCACAGCGCAAGAACATTTTACTACAAATCATAGTACATGCAACTTATGGCATAACTGTGCTGTTTTGTGAGGTCAGAAACACTTGAAACTACCAAAATTACTTCCTGAAGTGCTAGACAGATGTCCGCTTTTGAACCTAGAGGTGTTCACCAAAGGCAGCGTGGTCCTCAGGTGCTGCTCTCTTCCGTTTGTTAGAGGTTGCTCGATAGCTTTGCCAGCAGAAAAGGTCGCGTAGGAGATCTCTGATCTACTCCAAGGAAACTGGGGCAGTAACTTAATCCCATACACTTCCCTTGAAGCGGATTGGAGTGTTTCACCTGAGCCCCCTCCTCACAGAGCTATTGGGCAACCTCAAACAGGCGGCTGATCGTGAGTGTTTGGGGACTTCACCAGTATCAACCAATGTGGTTACCTGTGGAAATATACAACGGCGACAGCATAAAATTCCTTAAACTGGCGTAGCTAAGGCTGAGAATATCACAGTAAAATGTTTTAGTTTTGTATTACGTGAATGCGTTTCTTACTTAGAATCAATTATTTACCCACTTACCTGAATACAAGTCTTTGCTGACATAATAGCATCTACATTAGAAATGTGACCTGCTGTAGTTCTCTGTCTAAAGGTGTGATGGGAAGGGAAGGGAAGGGAAGGGAAGGGAAGGGAAGGGAAGGGAAGGGAANGGGAGGAGAGGGGTAAGAGAGTAAAGGGGGGAAGGGGAGAGGAAAGGGAGGGGAGGGGAAGGGAAGGGAAGGGAAGGGAAGGGAAATAAACAAATAACACGTACAAAGCTTTAGATGGTAAACTTCAGACAGTCTCAGTGCTTCAATTTTCCAGTGTCAGAATGGGAAATACAAACAAACAAACAATCAACTGTCAGAAAATTTAAAGTTGTATGTACTTTAGCAGAAAATAAATAACAGAGGACCCACTACAGTGATTATGTTATACTTTTTAGGTGATTAGTCTAATACTATTTTTATTTTATTTCTGCTGACACTACACGAGAGCTTCCAGCTTTCCATGTGATGCACTTAACTACAGAGCCTCTCCGGAGCCTTGTCTGAGTGAGGAAACCAAGGGAAGCAAGTAATAGCATTAGACTTGTGTGTAAAGATGCGAGATGTCACTTTGGACTAAACCTAACCTAACATTTATTTAGTCAAAACAATGCGTCAGGCTGAATTCTGTTCCTGATACTCTATACTAAGCAAGATGTACTATGTGTGAAGTTTACTAGGGTTTCTCTTTGGGTTTCTGTCATTGTTTTTATTTTTAACCGTCACCTTAAAAACTTACAGCAGGAAGCAAATTGCACCGCAAGATCTAGCAAGAATTGATAAAATGGAAATATCTAATTATGCCTTATATTCTGTAGTTAATATAGGCCTATTTAATTTGCTATTAGTACTGGAGCAGAATTTAGTTACTGGTTGGTCTTGTGGTAGGTGCTATAAAACCACACCAAATATCCTTGCCCCAAACGTCGAACTCTTTAAGTTGGCAGGACTTATGTGACTTCTTAAAATACACCTTTTCCATGTCTGTAAATGGAGAATTAGTGTAGAGGTTAGCTGTAAATCTGTGGCAGAGCCAAGAAAATACAGGTAACCTTGTATAGTGTTTCCTCTTGAGATACAGATCGTAAGGAAGTTGCAGAAAAGCCTAGAGGAAGGTGGAGGGAAGTGTTAGGGAATAGAACAGGAAGCATACGTGGGATCTCTCCTGGAAATGGTGGAGTCACCATCCCTGGAGGTGTTTAAAAGATGTTTAGATGAAGTTCTTAGGGACATGGTTTAGTGCTAGAGTTAGGTTATAACTGGACTCGATGATCTTCAGGGTCTCTTCCAACCTAAATTCCAACCTAAACTTCTCTTCTCTTCCTCTTCTCTTCCTCTTCTCTTCTCTTCTCTTCTCTTCTCTTCTCTTCTCTTCTCTTCTC
>VWYH01008147.1:235550-294509 GCA_013399365.1 Pampusana beccarii | reverse complement strand
CTATCCTATCCTATCCTATCCTATCCTATCCTATCCTATCCTATCCTATCCTATCCTATCCTATCCTATTCTCCTGTGTCTAGTGGCAGATGTTAGTAGATAGCAAGATAGGAGTGTGATACCAACACAAGCACGAACACAGCTTGCAAAAACACATATAAGGGATATTCTTGAAACGTCCAAATTTGTAGTGTTGCATGACAGAAGTATGTCTCTCTCGATTTAACAATATTAATGTGTTTAGAAGCAAAATTCTGTATTTACACTACTCTGCAGGTAAGCCACCAGGACTTCTTTCCCTCTGCTCACCCCTCGGAGCAATGAAAGTGTTGTCTTAAGCTACAACTTTGTTTTTTATTTTCTTCTCCCTTCACTGCCTGGTTCACTAGCTGTTAGCGTTTATGCTCAAGTTGCTTCATGAAGACTTCAGGGCACTAAGTGCTGTGAAGCATCAACAAGGTTTCTACGCTGGATGTCAGAATGTCCTACATCACAGCTCAGCGTAAAGACAGATTGTCATTTAATTGCATATTTCCCAGTTGAGCCAAGATCCGTGTGAATTGGACATTCACGCTTGTTCCCTTGTGCTCTGTATTCAGAAGAACATGCCTCGCCATTTTTGCTCTGCATTCACATCTCTCGATGCTCTTTTGTTATGCTGAATGCTTAGGTTGGTCCGTTTTTCAGCCTTTGTTCAAGGCAGTTTGCTCTATCCACATACTCAGAAATTTAAAAGGATTCTGCTCATTAAAGGGTTTCACTTGTTCTGAGACAATAGACCAGGGGTGTCAAACTCATTTTCACCGGGGGCCACATCAGCCTGGTGGTTGCCTTCAAAGGACTGAATGTAATTTTAGGACTGTAACTACTCCTACATTTATACAGTCCTAAAATTACATTCGGCCCTTTGGAGGAAACCATGAGGTTGATGTAGCCCCCGGTGAAAATGGGTTCGATACCCCTGCAATAGACCCTGCTGGTAAAACAGAAGGCACCCAAACTTGGACACTGTGTGTTTCGCTGCAAACTGGAACCGTTTCACTGAGGCTGACACCACAAGGGTGTAAGAAATTGTGTTTAAATCACCCTCCCAGTGATTTGGAAGGACTAGTTAAATACCTGATTTAGAAACTAATAACTGAGCCTATGTGAGCTGGCAATTCTGTGTGTAGTAATTACATGTATTAGGGGCATGCATCATGAAAATGGGAACCGGTAGGATTATACCACTTCTCAGGGGGTTTTAGAGATGGAGAGGAACAGTGATTTTTTTTTAATTATTGTTGTGGGCAGAAATGCACAACTAATAATTTGCATTTCTCTCTAGATCTAACTCTTTCGTACATTCAGTTGCACAAAACTTGTAAAGCTGTCCCTAATAAGGTTGTCTGCTGACTGCAAATAGTGTCATAATCCTTCTGGGTCATTCTTGCCAGCCTTCATCATTTGTTAGATCAAAAATAGTAGCGGTTAAAACAGTATCATTCTTTAGTTAGTGACAGGTAGCGACAACTTAAGTAAGGATGTAATTTCTTTTTTGATTGAAGGTGAACTTTTAGTAATCTTCCAAAGGAAATTCATAGGATGGTGATCTTGAAGATTGCACAGAGCTAGATGGCCAGGGCTGGTCATCAGAGCTGAGAAGTACTTTGCATGCCCTCTGATGTTTTTGAATATCAGGAAGTTTTAACGCAGGTATTGAGTACTTGCCCACAACATGACTGGTATGACAGTGTGCTTAATAAGTCTGCAAAACAGAAAACCAACAGAAAACCAGCTGACAAAACCAGAAAACCAACTGGAGAGTGTGCAGAAGAGGCTATGAAGTTGGTGAAGGGTTTGGAGGGGAAGCCGTATGAGGAGCAGCTAAAGTCACTTGGTTTGTTCAGCCCAGAGGAGACTGAGGGGAGAGCTCATGGTGGTTACAGCTTCCTCGCAAGAGGAGAAGGAGGAGCAGGCCCTGGACTCTTCTCTTCAGCAATCAATAACAGAACCCGAGGGAATGTCAGGAAGATGTGCCAGGGGAGGTTCAGGTTGGACATGAGGAAAAGGTTCTTCACCCAGAGGTGCTGGACACTGGAACAGGCTCCCCAGGGAGGTGTCACGGCCCCAACCTGACAGTGTTCAAGAAGAGACTGGACAAGGCCCTCAGACCCACGGTGTGAACTGTGGGGTTGTCCTGTGCAGGGACAGCAGTTGGACTCCGTGATCCTTGTGGGTCCCTTCCAACTCAGGACATTTGGTGGTTCTAATAGACGTATTTTGGGAGCTGGGATCAGCACTGGAAATGCTGTGGATACTTCAGACGCGTGTCTGGCCTTGTTTCCTAGAAGGCCCGTGCACACAGCTGCAGGCAGCTCGTCTGCAGTCCTGCCCCTGCCTCCGTCTCCTGGGTGGGCCTCAGACCGATGCTGTACCTGGGCCTGCAGCCGCGCGTCCTGCCCCATCTCCTGCTGTTCCTCACTGACGGCCCCTGTTACAACCACCCAGCTCTGCCCAGGCAGTTTTAGGTCTGAGTGACAGACCCCAGCGTGTGATGGGCTTGTAAGTGCTGCTGCAATATGAATATTTGGGAGTAATTAGCTTGGCCGTTTAAGGTGTTTAACACCTCCTGTGTCCTGTACGTCACTGCAAAGCACAAATACAAGCCAGAGGAAGCGCTCCTAGCCCATCTTCATGAGGTGTATTTGTAAGTAATTTGAACATTGTTTTCCTTAATACTTTTAAAAATTGTAGTGTAAAGCTAGAACTTAAATTCTAACCCCCAAATTAAGTTGTTCGGCATTAAAAAGAGGCCTGGAAGATTAATTTATTTGTACATTAAGAACTTGGAGCATTGGAATACATCTTCCACACTATCTCTCTATGCGAAGACCTGACATGTCACTGAAATTTTGAAAGGAAATTGTTGCCTTAATGCAAACTAAACTAATTTTTTTTCCTAATCTACATATTAATTATTTTCACACAGTTGATGCAGTGGGATGCAGCAAGATTCATTTCATTTAAGTCAGTTTAATCCTTCGCAAGCTTGCAAAACTAATTATTCTGCATTTCCATCTAACGCTGTATAATAGAAACTTCAATCTGTTCAGCTCCTGCTCCAGACCCTTGGTGACCTTTCTGCTCACACACGCAACACTGACTGCAATTAATTCCTTCTCTCGTTGGGAACCTTCTTGCGTTGATCTATTCTTCATCAAAGATGGTAAACTCTTCCCTGCTGGATCACCCTTTAAATAAGGCTTCTTTCTCTCATTTTAACTTTTGTCAATCACGACGTTTGAGTCATGCATTTCATGACATGGCTTTCTGGTCAGCACACAGACCATATTGCCATTAATTTCTGGTATTTTTTCCTTGCTTTGGCCAGCACGATGCTCTCTGCAAGTGCAGCATCTTCTCTGCATCGGCGGACTCCACGTGTAACATTTCTGCCTTGGCAACGATACATTCTGCGCTGCTTAATTTGTCCTTTGGCTGAATTCATCTGCTTTATCAGCTTGATTTAATTGACCATGTAGTGAACCTGAGGTGTGAGCCATTTCATCTGACCGGGGGGCAGCGTGTGATGGCGGGCAGAGCCACTTTGTGCTGGTGATGCAGGAAACGTGTTAACGTGGCAGAGACCCCTCTTAAAAGGCTTGAATTCCATTCCACTTTAGGATTATATAGTCCACAGAAAATTGCAGTAAATCACTTCCTCATGGATTAGGGTTTTAGATTCTCCCGTTTATTCCTCACCTCTTCTGCAAAATTCGTTTCCCATTCAGAGCCCATTGAGCCTGAGCCTTTCTCCTGTGACCGTCATTAGCACAATGGCTAATCACTCTTTCATGAGAGTGTTGCTGTTATCTTGCCTGGTTTTCAGAAGTGTTAAAAGAAGGCAGCAAAGACATCACTTGGTGTCAAACGTGTATGTATATATTTGTATGACATTCAGATGAACTGAACAACTTGCAGAGCTGGGACCGTTTCTGTCAAGTGACCCAGAATAACTGAAGTTATTACAACATTCTTGTAGCTTTTCTTCTGGGTACAGGTGACAGTTTATTGCGATCAGTCCACATAGCTAAACAAGATCTAGAAAGTATGCAGCTAAGACAGGGCAATTTCACAACTTTTCCACCTTCGGAGTTGATTCAGAGATTAGCGCACTCACGTTATTCAGTATGTTATTTTTCTGTGTATTTTTAATCCCTTTATATAATCCTGCTTCCTTGTTAATCTTTCAAAGACAGATAATTACAACCGTTTGAAGTGATGTGGAATCTCAGCCACGTTGAGACTGGTGGGGAACCAGCAGTAATGCAGAAAGGTGAGCAAGATGGAGCTTACGTGCTTATAATTAACTAAGATACACAATTTTATTATACATAATAAAATTACAGAGCAGCGATAACCATTTACTTACCATTATTAAACATTTCTGTAGCTGTAGCAATTGAAAACTCAGTTGGGGTCCTTCACAGCAGGTGCTTCCTACGCACCTGAGAAATTACAGTCCCAGTTCAACCAGTTTGCAAGCTGAATTCTCAGCTGCTTGCATTGTCCTGTAAAGCACTTTATCTGTAACGTGTTCTGCCCAAACTGCTCAGTCTGCTATTGCGCTGGAAATAAAGGACCTTGTGTCTTGGCAATTTGGGAAGGGTGTAGAGATGATAATCCTCATCTGGCCACTCCTTCACAGTCCCTCTGTGGTTTTTGCCTTGCGAAGCAGCTGCCGAACTTCTCCCAGTTTGCATTCTGATGTTACGGGGTCACCTCAGATCGCGTTACCGTTGTGCAGTGGATTCAGTACTTGCTTCAGGAGCAGCAGGAGAGGGAACCCTTTGTGGAGGGTCGTGCCAGCAGCTGCTGCAGCCATTCACTGGTCAGAGCCTTATGGTGTGAAAACTTGGCCCCAAACGGACAAGATGAACCGGAAGAGAAATTTTGATCTCCCAACGCAGTCACTGTTGGATCAGTTTGTTACTCCCTAAGATCAAAAAGAGTTTTGTTGATAATTTCAGAGGCAAAACCCAGTTCACTTTCCCACCATGGGACTGGAAGACAGCGCAGTCTGGATGAATATGGAAAAACGTAACATGAAATCAATTTTTCAAACGCTCAAGCAATAGGTTTCATTTTGTGTAAAGGAGAAACCCATCTGGCAGCCGCTGATGATTCAAAATGTCAAAGATTACGTGTTAATTGACTCTCTAGTTAGGAGTTGCTTATTACCTTTCAGTAAGATCTGTGTGCAAGGCGAATTGAGCTTTGAGAAGTGTGTGGAACAGCCGTGAAAGCAAGCGCTCTAATGGGAAAAAACAACATCAAAAGTCTGTCCCTGTTTGCTGTTCTGCCTCATTCTTTCTCCTTTTCTAGTTTCTAACAGTGCCAGCCTTGGTGTGCAGCTTTTTAATTGACGTTTCTTATTTTACAAAAATAATGGGGGTAATGCTGTCCCAGCCTCCTGTCACTGGGTGTATAGATTGGGAAAAATGGTTTGTAGTCACAAACGTGAGATGGAGAAGTAATAAAGGAATGGAAAAAAAAAAACCAACAGTACAACACCACACCAAAGCCCATTTTCTAAACCGTGAGGTCTCTGAGTCTGATCCAAAATCCAATGAAAGGAAGGAGATCCTTTTTCCATCAGCTTCAGCGGGCTTTGGAGAGAGCGCTCTGGCTGAACAAGTGCCAGCTGCTCTCCTTTAGTGATCGTAATTGGTAACAGCGCTGCTGCAGCGAAGGATAAAGGAAGCAGCGTTCGATGTCTCCATGGGAAAAATAATGTCCTTGTAGCATCGTGTCCCCTGCGTTTATAGCAGCAACATGTCGTGAATGTTTGCCGAGGGTTGAATGCTGGATGTGACCCATTAGGGCACTGCAGCCTGCTCCAAGGGCAGGGTGGATTCAATAGACTGGTATTGGCATCTCTGGCTACAATGACTTAATCCTTGTTTTGCACTTGCCTGCATCCATTTATCTGGGAAGATCAAAGTGCTGGAAATTAGGAAACTCGTTAAGGCTCCCAACCCCTTCCTGGAATCAGCAGCTCGAACAGGTGCTCAGCTGCTCTGTAATGGATATTACACATTAAGTGAATAGAGCAATTTTATCTGAATGCAGCAAGCACGTGCACCCCCTGCTGCAGGGAGGGAAGGGGACGGCAAGTTGCTGTCAGAGTCAGAGGGAGCTCCAAAAACCTGCGCTTCCTGTAAAAAACAAACCCACCACTTCCAAGCATCCAAGAAAAGAAGCAGGATTGTTTTCTTTATGACCCTCTGGAGAGCGGTTTGTGATGCTCCAGGACAGAAGGAAGGTACATGGCATGTCCTGCGTGCTCTGAACTCGTACAGTCATAGAATAGTTTGGGTTGGAAGGGACCTTCAAAGCTCATCCAGTGCCCCCCCTGCAATGAGCAGGGACATCTTCACCAGATCAGGTTGCTCAGAGCCCCGTCCAGCCTGGCATTGAATGTCTCCAGGGATGGGGCATCCACCACCTCTCTGGGCAACCTGGGCCAGTGTTTCACCACCCTCAGTGTAAAAAATTTCTCTCTCTTGTCCAGCCTGAATCTCCTCTCCTTTAATTTAAAACCATCACCCCTTGTCCTGTCATAACAGGCCCTGCTAAAAAGTCTCTTCCCATCTTTCTTACAGGCCCCTTTTAAGCACTGAAACGCTGAAATAAGGTCTGCACAGGTTTTGGGAAACCTGCAGCAGTGGTGAGGGTTACACCACACCCTGCCAGCTCAGCCCCAAAAGCTCTTTAGCACTGATGGGAAACATAGTTCTTTCCATCTCTGTTTTTCTATTATCTGTCCTAAAAACTGGCATTGTTTCCTATCACTTTGGCTAAAAAAAAGAGCCTTTTTTTACCCTCAGGCCCTGGAGACACCATTATCAAACAAGCTTGAGCTGGGTGTTGGTCCTAAAGCATCATTTAAAGTCCGTGCTTTTTGAAGCGCAGTCAATCCAAATTCATAACCGGAGGAAAAGCGACCAGCAGAAGCAGATCCACAAGTCACCAGGCATCATCGGCACACGGCTGCTTCTTTGGGGGACAAGAGGGCAAGACCGCACATTGAAAACTGTCAGATTTCTGTTATCGGAGGGTGAAGGGAACGACAGGGCACGCCAGCATTTGTCACAGCCGTGTCAGGGATTGAATGACAAGGGACGGACGGCAACGCGTCCCTCCCGGCAGATAGTCAGAGATAGTGGCCTGGAGTCAGAGCCGCCGTTGTCACTCAGCCATTGTGAGACGCGACAAAGAAAGAGCGGCTGCCCTGCCATTTAGAAGCAGCATGAATTATTAATGGAGCGCTTGTAAAAATAAGTTACCGAAAAAAAAAAAAAAAGGAAAAAATAAAGAAAAAGTCAGCATGCTATGCTGCAAATACAGTGATAACAATTCCCTCCCCTCTTCTTTTCTCGTTTTAATCAGAAGATGGAGCATTCTGGGTTGGTTGATTCTATTTCCATTTAATAAGCAAGAGGGGTTGGAGTGACACAGCCTGGGTTCTGATCAGATTCTGCACGTTTTTTCCCTAGTCGATGTTTTGGATCTCTTCCTCTCTTTACAAAACCCTCTGTGTAAAATCCTGAATGTAAACAATAAAAGTTCTCTCCCTTTCATCCGCTTCCCATAGTGTAAGTTCCCTCTTATATATTTATTTAGTTATTAAAGTTTGGCACCTTGTGAAAACTTGCAAGATCAGGTCTGCTCCATTGTTAAATTTTAAGTGAAACACCATTTTTTCTCTTCGTAAAGTATAGGAGATTGTGGGGTTAAAATACGAATTAAAGTTTAATCACTGCTCAACTATTATCCTGATAAATTTCTCTTTGAGTACTCAAACTAAAAGGCAACTGTGTAGAGAGGCAGTAAATAACAAAATTAAGATGACTGCCATAAGTTTTTTTAAAGGAATCGAGGATTTATAACCTATTACTTTGTCCTGGTGCTCTTCCAAATCCCAGCTGTAGGATTTCTTGGAATTAAAGATGTGTTTGTGCTAGTCTTCAATTTTTTTCTCAAGTGCTCTTAGGTCTCTTCCTTCTATTACACCCTCACAAAGGCACCCAACTTGGGCCTGACAGCCTGAAAACATTCATGATGGCTTAAAATTAGCCCCTTTTTTCACGTCCTATGTGTCTGAGGTGCACTTGTAATGCTGGAGATGTGTAGCCATGCTGCCAGCAAAGCACAGGGAAATGGGAGTTCTGAGACCTCACTTCCATTAGTGAGGTTTGTAGGACACCGTGAGGACTTTTTTTGGGATGTGGACAGTTTTGTGCACTCCTGGGTAGAGGGAAATGCCCTGTGTGTCTGTCTTCCAGTTCATGCTGGTTTTCTGTCAAGCATTTTTTTTGTTCCTGGCCCTCTCTAATTCTCAGCTTACAAAATAACTTGCTTACTCCATCTCCTCTTAACTACCCTGTTTCTCTGAAAATTAGACCTGCCCTGAAAATAAGCCTTAGCATGACTTTTTAGGATTTTTGAGGATGCTTGAAATATAAGCCCTACTCCAAAAATAAGCCCTGGTTACAGTTCATTTAAAAAGTCAGTTTAAATAGTGCCCAGGCAGCTATACATGTTAAAAAGTAATAAGTTTTGGAGCAAAAATTAATACAAGACCCTGTCTTATTTTCGGGGAGATAGAGTATTAAAATGCTGGAGCACGTTGCCCAGGTAGAAGCCCCATTCCTGGAGACATCGCAGGCCAGGCTGAACAGGGCTCTGAGCAACCTGATCTGGGTGAAGATGATTCTATGATTCTATTGTGCTGCACAGCCACAGAAAGGCAGCTGAGCCTATCCAGAGTGTAAAAAAATGTCAAAACCCAGAAAAGGGCATCAGCGGCACTATCGGAGATCGCAGTGAATCCCTGGATGCGACGTTTCGTTATTAAGTTCGTACTTGACAGTCATGCTGAGGAGTCATTTTACTGGGCTCTGAATGCTGTCCCTGAAGGAGCAGGAAGGATGAACTTCACACAGGTGTAAGAAAAGGCTGTGATAAATCTGAGAGAGGCTAAAGGTGATATAAATATCTGCATTAACAAAAGAGGAGCTGGCAGCAGCTGTATCATAGCATCGTAGAATCATAGAATAGTTTGGGTTGGAAGGGACCCTCAAAGCTCATCCAGTCAAACCCCATAACAATGAGCAGGGACATCTTCACCAGATCAGGTTGCTCAGAGCCCCGTCCAGCCTGGCATTGAATGTCTCCAGGGATGGGGCATCCACCACCTCTCTGGGCAAAAAATTTCTTACCCATGTCTGGCCTGAATCTCCCCTCCTTTAGTTTAAAACCATTACCCCCTATTTATCTCACAGGGTGAGATGAAGGGAGCGAGACACACGGAGTTTAGTGGCAGCGTGGGCTCTCTGTGCAGAGATGATGCTCCACAGCCACCCCACCGCCGGCCCTCAGGGCTGGAAATGGAAGAGGAGCGGTCCCTTGGGCATGGGGCACTGCCCGGGCTGTTTTATGGACAGATGAACAGAGGGTTTGTGTTTATAGAGTCGTCTGGCACCTTCTGACAGCGTTACGTACAAACACGTTTTAAAAGGAAAAACGAAATCTTCACCTCCCACAAGAAGTGAATAGAAATATGTCTTCTGCTACTACAATGCTGCTTGTAACATAAATAGAGCTCTGAGCTCCTCCAGAAGCTCTTTCATAGCCTTTTAAACAGACATGATAAACTATTCTTGTTAGTAGATAATAAACCTTTCTTTGCATTATTCTGACTGACAAACAAGCAGAAATGAACATACACTGCAGGCAGCTATGGAAAAAAACTGACACTTGCATTTTTTCAGTTTAGTTTCACTGCACTCAGTTTTCGGATAGCATTTGGGTTTTTATCATATACTTTTAAAATTAAATGAGTCCTCCTCAGCCTGGAGAAGGTGGCCAGAAATGCCATCCTCCTTTTCCAAGTCCTGCGTGTCAGCGTCATCCTGAGTCCCTGGTCACGACACCAAGGATCGTGGATCTGGCCTGTTTAAGGCTGGAAAAGCAGAGAAGAGCTCAGCCCACCCATTTTCTGGAGCCTCAGTAACCTCTGCTCTGCACAGGCTGAGCAGTCGCATCTTCTGATTGTAAGGGATGCTTTATGCGTGTAATACTGCGAGAAATGGAAAGCAATTTTCCTTTCAAAATGTTGGCACTATTACATCCAGCTGAGATGCGGCTGCACAGGAACGTATGAAAATGAAAACTTATTTAGGAAGACAAGGAGGGACTTTAAATACCCAGGCTCATTCTGACAGCTCAGCGTGGCTTTGGAAACGTGGGGAGTTTTCCAAACGTTGCCTCACCCACCTCTACTCGCTGACCCGGTGGCCGGGACATTGTTATGACCTAAAAGAGAGACCATCTTCTCTGTAGCTAAATTTAACAAGCGGGCTTTGTAACGATGTAATAAGTAAAATTCATTCTCTGTGGGGAAGATGAAGAAGTGATTCATTCACCTTGTTTTATAGAGGTGTCTTAAAATAATGATTTGCTTACAACTTGCCCTGTTGGGAAGATACTGTGCACAGGGGAGTCTTGAAGCTCTTCACCTCTGCCGTCTGTCATTCAGCAGATAAATAAATATATACATGTATGAATGCTGTGAGCTGTTGTTTCTTTCCTTCCCCCAAGGCACTTATTACCTGTATGACAAATGTAGAAGAAAAATCAAATGTTATTGTTCCTGCCCGAGACGGCATCATTGAGATTTCACAGCAATGACAATATCTGAAAGAACTTTGTTTCCTATTACCTAGTCATGGCCGCTGCTGTTTCAAATGAACCAGAACTACTTTTGCATTTCATCCTCCCAAGTTATCACACTTTCCCCTACTGGGCTGAATGTAGCAAGATCTCTGTTTGTCAATCGAATGGAGAAACTCTGACATGAAGCTTTTAAAGAGAATGCTTAAGGAGACGTCCATCACAAACAGACACACCAGAGGCAGCCGGCACTGTCCTCTCCTTCTGGTTTTATTCTTCAAGTGATTTATCTGCCGTTTCTGAACAGGTTTCCAGTCTTTCTTTGAAAAAATGACTGGGATATTCAAGCTTCTCATTTTACGGCTGAGTAGTTTTAGCAGGGGGAATGCTTGGTATCTTCTGAAAAACAGAGCACATCCCAGCTGTTCGAATTGGACACTAGATTGGGCTCCTGCTATAACCTGCCATTTTGGAAAGAAAGTGCATTCTTAATGTATAAAAGTAGGTGAATATAACTATCTGTGTTCTGCCAAGTGTATTTTCTGTAGGGAATCACGTAACTTCTCAGTTTTAATAAAAGTTATTTTTCTTGAATCCAAGTTACCTTCTCGTAACTTAAGGAAATGTGTTTATCGGGTCAAATTTTCCGTTCAGACTTCACTGAGGTTCTACCTGCTTTTGCTAGCAGTGTGTTTGACCTCTTGCCCTTAATTTAAAAGATATTTTGCTTACAGAGACATTCATCTAACAGGGACCTGTAAGGGAAGAAAAAATTTGGTTTACAGATGACTTGATTCCCTCAAGGTACATGAATCAATCACATAAACTGCAGCATGTCCTGCGCTTCAGCTTCAATCAATAGGGGATTAAAACTAGTTTCAGTGTGGGGAAAATAAATGTCCATACTGATGCTATTAATAACACCTGGGATTACTAAAAGTATACCGATGCTTTAAAGATCTCACTTTTTAGCACTTTGTGTGTCTTGTTTGGTATTTCCACCATTCCTTTCTGCTGGGAGGGCGAGAGCAGTGGAGGAACTTTGACTTATCCTAACTTGCTGCCAGGCATTGCTAAAAAGGTTTATTTCCTGCAGCTCGGTACCCTCTGTGTCGTGTCTGCCTTTGTCTGGCTGCAGCAGAATACTAACATGAACATAACCCATGAGCAAAATTAAAGAGGATCTAGTTTAACACAGATGTTTTTGGAGGGTCTCTACTCTGCCATGCTGGTCCTTGCTCTGCCTCACTCTTCCTACGTTGTGTTGGGCAAATCAGGTAAAAACCACTCATGGACACATGGCTGTAGCATCCCTAATTTGAAAGCAGGTACCTGCATAGGGTAATTTGAGATGTGTCTGTACCTGGATTGGCATATCTCTCCTTTAACTACAGATTTCTGGTCCATCCCCAATCTCATTAATTACCTATTTTATTTATTATTTTTTTTTTTCCCCATCTACAGTGCAGGGCTTAAGGGTGGGGGCTGAAAAATGTTCTGGTACAAGATGAGGAGTGTTCTTCACACTGGGAGCAGCCTGGAGGCAAACAAAGGAAATACAAGGGCTTGTTGCAACGTTGCATGTTATACTTGTTGGTAAGAGCATTTAGTCTTCTTATAGAGATGATACCTGTGTCGTATTATCTCTGTTGAGATGAGCCAACATTGTATGTTGAATATCTTTTGCATAGCACATCCAGGGTCTGGGAGACCTCCATTCAACTCCTTCCCCGGAATGAGAGGACCAAAACTTGTATCCCCATCACCTGGACGTGGCACATTCTGTAAAATCACTTGGTTCCCAACTGAAGCCGCTGAACCACATGGGAGAGCAGACAGCAGGAGGCCTTTGTGGAGTGGGAAGATTACTGGGTCCTGGTTCCTGCTATACAGACCCTTTCAGTGTCTGGTATCAGACAGGACACTTCAGCCCATTTCAGAGGCACGTCTTAAAACCACCTGATGATCTATCTAACCTCTGCAACCTTTTGTAAAATAAATAAATAAATAAATAAATAAATAAATAAATAAAGAGCTAGAAAGCAATTTTCACAACTTGATGCCTGATGAGTCTGTAATTGCATCATAAGATGGAAATAATGAACTTGGTATGCAAAAAAACAGCCTACATGATGCCTACCCCAGTAATGCCATTTTACTAATACTTCTGTCTATAGAGCTGTACCTATAACTTCACTTGAGGCTGACACTGAACACTTTCTCCTTCTGATGTACAAACTTTAAAAAGAGACAGAAGTAGGTCTCTCTTTTTTAAATTTGTAAAACAGTCTTGAGAGAAAGGACCGTTCTTTGTTGGGATTAAGATCTGCTGCCCTACCATTTACTACATTTTCTGACGGAGTTTTCCAGTCCTCAACATAAAGCTAGATTTACTTCTATATATTTTTTGCTGGCCCACATCTTTTATCTACATAGTGTTCTTTTGTATTTAGAAATCAGACCTTAAATAATGCGTTTCTTCAGTAATGAAACTGATAGAATATATTATACCGTGTCAAAGGTTATTTCTATATCACTGTGTGCAGAAGAGCTAATAAAACCATTGCAGTTGTTAGCGAGTTTTAGAATGATCTTTTGTCTGCTTTAGATGATTGTCATTGATTTTGAGAAGTGCTTGATGTACGTGAAATATGGTTTTGTAGATTGCGTGGTTTAAACTTTGGAGGTTTCTGCTTTTGTTTACTACAGCTCTCAAACGCTTTCGGAAAAGGAAGCAGCCTGCCTCATGTAGGTCTGAAACCAGATGTAATTAGGAATGTTTCCCATCAGGATGAGTCTGTCCTGGCTCTTGAGTTGGTTGTTTTTGTATCATCATGTTCTGTGAAAGCTGTTGCAGGCAATTGGCTTCTGTCTTCACTGCAATCTGTCAGTGACTAAGAATCTTATAAGCATTTTAGTGAATTTTGACTAACCAAAGGCAAGATCAGCTTCATCCAAGTCATCCTGGCAGATGATGATCTAACCTGCTTGTAGACAATTCTAAGCGATACAGGCTTCACTATTCTTACAGGCAGTATTCTCGCCTGAACTGGTCACGCTGAAATTGAAAGTCCAGCATTCTTTGTCCGTCCTCCATATGACTTACATATTTCCCGTGTTACCCAAACTGGTCTCCAGCTGATGTCTTATGAGGTCTGCATGAGGGGGAAAGATGTGGCTGCTGTCATCTTCTGCTGTTGGTGCACTGCATCTTGCTTCCCTCAGCAGGACCACGGACTTGGTTTAGCCGCAAAAAATTCCTCCAGGTTTATGGGTGTGCTGGGTTAACTTTGGCTGGATGTCAGGTACCCATCAAGCTGCTCTGCCATTCCCCCTCCTCAGATGGACTGTGTAGAGAAAATATAACGAAAGGCTCATGGGCTGAGATAAGGACAGGGAGATTGCTCACTGGTTACAGTCATGGGTAAAACAGGCAAATTAATTAAATTTATTACCAATCAAATCAGAGTAGGATAATGAGAAATAAAGACTAAATCTTAAAACACCTTCCTCCCACACCTCCGTTCTTCCTAGGCTCAACTTCACTCCCAAATTCTCTGCCTCCTTCCCCTGAAGTGGCAGAGGGCAATGGGGAATGGAGGTTGCAGTCAGTTCAACACACGCGGTCTCTGTCACTCCTTCCTCCTCACACTCTTCCCCTGCTCCAGTGTGGGGTCCCTCCCACAGCAGACACTGCTCCACGAACTTCTTCAACATGAGCCCTTCCCACGGGCTGCAGCTCTTCACAAACTGCTCCAGCGTGGCTCCCCCATGGGGTCACAGCTCCTGCCAGGAGCCTCCTCCAGTGTGGGCTTCCCACAGGGTCACAACCTCCTCCAGGCACATCCACCTGCTCCGGCATGGGGTCCTCTGTGCGCTGCAGGTGGATCTCTGCTCCACCATGGCCCTCCATGGGTGCAGGGGACAGCCGGCCTCACCGTGGTCTGCACCACGGTCTGCAGAGGAATCTCTGCTCCGGCACCTGGAGCACCTCCTGCCCTCCTTCTGCATTGACCTGGGTGCCTGCAGAGCTGTTTCTCTCACATATTCTTACATCTCTCTTCTGGCTGCTGTTGCACAGCAGGGTTTTTTTGCCTCCTCCTTAAATGTGTTATCACCGGGGCACCATCACCATAGCTGATGGGCTCGGCCTTGGCCAGTGGCAGGTCCACCTCAGAGCCGGCGGGAACTTGTTGGACTTGAGGAAAGCTTCTGGCGTCTCCTCACAGAAGCCACCGAAAACCCTGCCACGCAAACGCAGTACAGGTGTCCTTCTGCACGCCCTTCCACGCAAACCGCTGCCCCACAGCCTGCTCACGGGGCTCCCCAGGGGTTTCTTTTATATGTGAGGGCTTGGCCACGCTTGCTCCTACCAGTGCTCCTACCAGGTCTCCTCAGCCGCTGTGTCGGGAGCTGCCAGATCCCGCCGGGTCTCCCTGCTCCCCTAAAGTGTCCCCAGTTCAGAAAACCCCTTTGTGCACCGTTCTGGATCCTTGCATTGGCAATGGTACCAGCACTGGAGCCACTCGCCTCAGCGACTGACTTTGAATTTGACTCCTTCATTTTGCTCCTTTTGTTTGCTTAATTTGCTGTCAAAATACAAAGTTTCCGGCAATTCTTTCCATCCCCATCTAATCTCTTCTAGGGCTTCTCTGCTGAAAAACGGCAGCTTTAAGATAATTTGCATTTCCAATCCAGTACACTCAGTAGACAACACAGTGCTGTGGGGCACTTATAAATCAAATTTTTCAAGTGAAGCATGGAAATTAAGTGTTGAAGATTATCGGCATGTAGCTGTTTAGAATTGACTTAAATGACTTCGTTTTAAAAGAATACCTAAGTAGTTCCAATAATTAAACCAAACCAAGTTCTCTGCTCCCACCTGCAATGCCAAATGCAAACTGGTTTTTGTTGTATCTCCAAAATTGAAAGCGTATTCTGCATAAAAAATTAATTGCTTTAACCTGGCTTTGCACTTACTTGTAAGAAATAACTATGTTGGCTGCATGCCTGAGGCCATGCGAACAGCATGCTATTGAAAATCTTTACTTCTTTCAAGCTTCTCTTTTGATCATGACCACGCTGGCTCCATTAATAACTTCTTAGGTTACTGGAATTTGTGCTTTGAGGATGGAAAGAATGACTTTCTTTTTTAATTACATCCAAACTTTTCCCTTTCTTTTTTTCTTTTCGATGCTGTTTCTGGTAGAAGGAACAGATGATACCAGTTCCACCAAAATCCTTGGCAGGTAGATATCCACGGACCTTTAGAAGACTGATGTTAAGCTACTGGTCAAAACCTCCTTCCTCTGTGTTAAGAGCATAGCATTTTGACAGCATAGAAATGGCACACGTCTTTAATAGCATACACATAAAAGCATGGAATAACACAAAATCAATGCAACTTTCAACCAGAATAAACACACAGGACACAATATACTCTGTCCATTTTTAAGTTTCACATTTGTTTGATGTGAAAACTGTAAAAACTTCTCCTGTTAGCAAGGAGAAGCCAGCAACAGCTTTCTGCTATGAAGAAAAAAAGCACTACTGCAGCATTTATGTTATTATTTTAATTTTAAAATCATTTTGTTTTATGCTGTTTTTTCAGTTTGCTTTGTGATTTTTTTTTTCTATTAGCAATGCAATGTTGCATTACAAAAATTAGCTCTTGTTAATTAAATACATTAGTCTGCAGTACGTGTTAAAGTGTTAATTCAGTCCAAGAGTTAAATAAATGCTTAATTCGTGTGTATTTTTCAGTTCAGTCACCAAAAAGGATAATTCCTCGAGTCATGGGTCACTTTTCTTGGAAGATCAGGCTGCACTACTTACTTTACCTGGAATACTAGACTAGAAGGATCATCAGACTCTGCCTCCTGCTATTACAGGTGCACACAGTTCCTTAGCCCTTCAATTTGCTGATCGGGATCTTTTTAAAAGCTTTGTTCTTATTGATGTTGACTGGACGTGATCTGGGATTTCAGTGCTCAGAGAGCTGGAAGCTTTCCCCTGGTTTCCACCTGAATGTATTCACACCCAATTTATTTGTCCTATATTAACATAGTTCTCCCTCTCTGGAATTGAAAAAACATAGGAAACAAAGTGAGTTTCAATAACAATCTTTCTTCCTTTTGTTGTGACAGCTTGAGCAAGCCCTGTGTGCCCAGTTTCTTTTTGCACAGCAGCCCGGCCGCATTACTGGCCTTTTCTTCACCGTGCCCAGTGTGTGTTCTTCAATGTAGGACCTCACCAGCTCAGAGTACTGCAGGTGAGGTTTCTCTAGGAACAAGGACACCAAGATGCTGAGAGATACAGTGACGTTTATATTTCACTGAATACACTGGAAAAATCTCATTTCATATGCCCTAGGAACACTTTTGCCTTTCTTACAGATCCAGCAGTGACTCTCAGTCACTCATGATGGGCAGGTACAAAGCAGTCTTCCTCCTCATTGTTCCAAGTTATTACTGCCCTATACAATTTATTCCACTAGCTAATTGACCTGACAATTAAATGTCACCAATCACTTCCAAATGGCATACTTAAATTTCCACTCTTGCTGACATTATTTTAACACATTCTCTAAATATTGTTTATCGCTGCCTCTGTCAGGCAGTTGTTCTCTACACCATATGCCGTAAATTTCTGTGGCGGTTCTTCCCACATCACACCTTGAAATTCTTCTATGCGACTTGCAGCCTTTGTCTGGCATTATTCCACTTTACCTCAGACTTTTGGATGCCAAATGTAGGTCCTACATCTGCATATCAAAGCATTCGCAAAGGCCAGCAGGAGATGTGCCACTGTGCAGAATCCTCCGCTAGGCAGAGCATCCATTGGGCAAAAGAAACAGGAAAAATTTCCACTACTTGACTTAATATAAAAAAATTAAAAAGAAAAAAAAGGTCGCTTCTTGTTGTATGAACTCTTTGAGACAGCCTGTGGAAGCAACAAAACTTAACAAAAGGTTTAGAAACCATTGTGGAATTTAAGTAAACTGTGACTCCTCTGCAGTGCTCTAAGATAATTTGTTATTTTTTCTGAAGCCAAAAATTTTTGTGTCTAAGTATATATCCATGAGGAAAATGTATACATTAATGCATATGTATGTATAAAATTGAAAAATGCAAATAGTAAACCAGGCACTATTAAGAATTAATTTTTTAAAGACTATAAGTATGTCCTGTGGAGGTAAAATAGGTGCTGCACTCACTCATGTACCTGTGACATATTGTACTCATTCAAATCAATTATCCTTTTACAGATGTGATTTCATAAAGGGATAATTAGTTCATGTCTGGAATTGCATCAGCAAAACCAATCTATTTTAATTGTTTCTATATCAGTGAACTGCAGTACATATTTTTCTAGCTGAAAAAAAAAAAATAATCAACTCTGCCAAATAAGAAGTAATTAGTCTCTTGAAAGATGAAATTGTTTATTTTTACTGTCAGCCAAAAAAATATTTGTTATACATCTGCATGTATGTTTTCTGCATCTATAAATACACCTATTTTTGCCTTTTGTAAAAATCTGCTTGCACTGGAGAATCACGTAGGTGATTCTCCTTTTATTCCATTGTATTTCACAGAAGTTGCTCTTGGATATACAAGGACTGTGTACGGCAGAGGTCCTGCTGATGCCTGTTTAAAGGCTTCTTTAACCAGGAGAAATTAAAAATCTCTGCCTGGAAAGCTGTTTTTAAAAGTCCTGTATGGTGCATGAATGATGAAACATTGCATTCTGTTTGTCTCAGGAGGAATTTATCAAGCAGATCAAACAAATACAAAGGTGAGGAAGCTCAGTGGACAAACAGCACATTATGGGTGAGATGCAGTCAAAATGCGGTAGATATGTCCCCATATACATGAGCATGTGAGGTGCACCCCAAAGACTTTGCTCCAGCCCAGCAGAGTGGGTGGGTGTGGATGTACAAACCGATACAGGACACACTTTGCAGACCTCAGGCTCCAAGAGCAGTGACTGTGCCTGGCCCAGGTTGCCCAGAGAGGTGGCGGATGCCCCAACCCTGGGGACATTCAAGGCCAGGATGGGCAGGGCTCTGAGCAACCTGATCTGGTGCAGATCACAGAATCACAGAATGTCAGGGATTGGAAGGGACCTCAAAAGCTCATCCAGTCCAATATCCCCGGAGCAGGAACACNCCTGGCTCCATCTTCGTGACACTCACCCTTTACATATTTATAAACACTAATAAGGTCACCCCTCGGTCTCCACTTCTCTGAGCTAAAGAGCCCCAGCTCCCTCAGCCTTTCCTCACACAGGAGATGCTCCACTCCCTTCAGCATCTTTGTTGCCCTGCACTGGACTCTCTCCAGCAGTTCCCTGTGCTTCTGGAACTGAGGGGCGCAGAACTGGACATAATATTCCAGATGTGGTCTCAGATGTCTCTGCTCATGGCAGGGGGTTGGACTGGATGAGCTTTGGAGGTCCATTCCAACCCAAACTATCCTATGATTCTATGATCACGGGGTTTGGATACTGACAAGCCCCACCACAGAGCCCTCCCTACCAGTGAGGTTCCTGTTCTGCATCCATTTGCACACCAAGGCTGCCTCTGTAATTTCCAGCACACTCCTGGGCACAGAAACGTGGCTCCACGTGCTGGCAAAATCCCAGACTGTTCCCTCTCAAGAATTTGTCCTGTTCCAACTTGGGCAGTCCCTGGACACAATCCAACGTCTGGAATGGTCCTGGGATCATTCCCCAAAGTGGTTTGTGTGCAGCCACCTTGTTTTGGGCACTACCATGGTTTATTAGTGTAGATAGGGGCTGATGTGTGACACTTGACTTCAAGGCCCGAGAACATTTATTTGTCGCTGTGGGCAGCCAGCATGTCCTGCTACGTCCTTTTTCTCCATGCCTGTCAGCTACCCTGTGGCACCTGCCGCTTCAAATCCCAGCTACTGCAACAGACCCTTATTCCCTCTCAGCCCAAACCACTTTCAAAAGTCTCCTGCAAGTCAAGATCTTGTCTGTGCTCAGATGCGAGTTAACCCCATCACTCAGCAGCTGGCACAAAGCTCTCTGCTCCTGCCGAGGCTTATTCCACAAGGTGCAGTGTAATTGTAGAGCAACAGCTCCTGCATCTCTCAGCCTGTCATTGATGTAGCTGCCAGTGATAGTCAGAATGTTCCCTAGGATACGAACAGTAGGGATCTATTTCCCGGCATATTTCTTTCCTAGGCCTTGGAATACAATATTCTGATAAAATTATTATTAATGTTAATAATAATATATGGTCGCTGCTTGATGAGACAATAGGAATGCCTGAAATATGCCCTCAATATTTTGAATGGTGTCTTTCCTGATAAGACTCAGACCTTATGAGCAGAGGGCAGAGATTTGCAGCCTGGCTGTTACAACTCTTTGTGCATTGATAGCTGGATAATTGGGAAAACAAGGGCAATTCAGACTCTGATTCACGCTGGATTTACCTGCGGTGGCTGAAGAGGTTACCAGCCTGGAGGATAAACCCTTCAACTCTTGCAGCTAAATCAGAGATGATTGTGAATCTGAGTTGTCAGCCTTCACAGTTTACAGCTTGATGTTTTAATGTAAACAGAGATTGATAGTGGTTTACATTTACTGGCAACAGCAAAATCAGCACCACATCTAATCAGTAATCTGGCAGGGACATGGGGTCCTTGGCCTTTTAAATCATCCTGGCCTGAAGTGCCAAATCTTGTGAAAAAGGTTGCTTTAAGGACAGAATAGGATATTTCTGACTCTGGACTCACAAGCCTGTGTTCATCAGCCCTGAGGATTTCAGGGGACTAAAGAAAAATAGCTGACCTGTGGTATTGTGTTAAGTAATTTTCCTCTGCAGTTTCTCTGCATCTCTCTTGATCTCATCAGAGACCTTGTCAAATCAGATGACTGCACTAGATTTATCAAAGTGGGTGAAAAAAAAAAACCCAAGCTGGATAATTAAAACCCAATTAGTTTGATGTCAGTTATATCTAAAGACTTTAGAAGAAATTTTTAAGAAGAATATAGACGTACAGAGAAATGAATTAGTATTCTACAAGACTTCGTAAAAAACATGTTCCCCAGAATAATCTGAAGTCTTCTTTGTTAAAATATGTATTCTCTGAATTAGTCAACAACACATTTTTCTCATGACATGTAAGAAATTACTACTTAAGATTAATAAACTGCGTATTAGTAAAGAACTGTGAACTGAGTAGGGATGAATCTCAAAGAAAATTTTCAATAGATTGTGATGAGGGTTAAATAATCACAGGGGAAAAAAAGATCGCTGGCTTTGGAAACTAATATTTAAAAGCATGCATTAACAACCTCTACAGAAAAAGCAGGGGTAAGCAGGGAAAATTACTTATTAGAAAAATTAAGCAGCGCTTTCATCTCAAAGCAGGCTAAGGATGTAATTTTGGAAGAGTTACATTACCAAAGAGTGGAGATGGCCTAAAACGTATCAGAATGAAATGCAAGTCACACAGGCCTTCAGAACAGGAATTTTGGCTGCGGTGCGGGAGATCATGATATGAAACAGAGGAGACATACCTGACTATCCATTCAAATGTACTTCCAAGATTAGGATTACCAGGCAAGGCACTTTTAGTGGAGATAAGGAAATAAAAGGCTGTCATGAGACTTTATCTGGAATAACACGGGAATTCTTGTTTCCTGTGCCTGAGAAAAACGAACTTGAACTGAAGCAGGTGGAGAAAACTATAACTCAGCGGTTTATTTTACTGGAGGAAATCTAAAGAGTTTACCTTATTTCACAAGGAAAAATGATACTAGAATACATCCGTGATAGCTGTATGCCCCAATCCAGGGAATGTGGTTCCTGGTGGAGACTCGGGGGTCCCCTTCTATGCTGCATGCCAAACAGTTTGGCACCAAAATGGTTCAAAAGAAAGAATTTCCAAAACAAACAAAAAAAAAATTACCTGTGTAAAGGTCAAAAAGTTTCATTGCATTTTGAACATTCCTTAACAAACATGTGGCACATGAATGTTATTACATTGGAGAAGGTGAGGGAGATCAAATGCAGAGGTGGGATCTGAGCTCCTTGGTCTCTAACTGCATGGGAGTGCAGAGGGATGCGGCTGCCTCTACTTACTTTGTTTGAAGACTTTCTTGCGCATTTTCTGACCCATCCCACCTTCTGCAGATTATCCCAGGCCCAGCCTGAGGTGCCATCAGGGGCCAGGAAGCCTTCCCAGTAGCAGTTTGCTGACATATCCGTGACAGCTTGGGCAGACAGATAAAGACCGCGACACGCTGCCCCAGCTTGTGCGGTGCCTGCACTTTTCTGCAATGCGCTGAACTAACACTGAGTGGTAGTAAAACTCATGGGCTGTGGAGTCCAGACCCAGGCTTGCAAGGGAAGGATGAAGTTTCCTATCAGAGTTTGATGTGAAAGAAGGAATTCAATAAAAATATCGATGCTAGTATGTCATTCAAGCTCTATGAAGAACCCCAAGGGTTGTTTATCCATTGGTTAAACAGATGTAACAGACCTTACCTGCATCAAAGAAGATTCATAAGAGATGGCAATCAATAAATACTTGTGAACACCTTTGAGGCTTGAAAATGGAAAATGCTATTTTCACTAGACTTATACAACACTCCAATTACTGTTTTGAAGGACCAGAGGGAGAGGAGCAAACAGATTTGATCAAGACTGAGGTTCTTTGCCGTGATTACACTGAGACCTAAACATAAAAAATAATAACAATAGGCTAAGAACGAACTGATTCAAATAATTGTCTTCCAAAAATAGAATGAGTACAAGATCTAGAAACGTGAAAAAAAAAAAATGAAGAAGATAGGCAAGGGCCCTTCTGTCAGATGATCTGTTTCTGTGTCAGGACTAATGGAAACAGTGTATCAGGTTAGGAAGGCACAATCACGAAACTAATGAAAATACAGGCGGATGATAAATGTGTTTTGATACCATCCTAAGACCTAGGTGTCCCCGAAGAGCTTACTGCAGAACTAAGTGCAGGACACAATTCAATTCCATGTAATTGCAGTGAAGGCAAGATCGAAGTCACCGAAATTAAGACTGAATTTAGAGTAATGTTCTGCAGACTTTGGATACCAACAGCTCAGACCGGCGCTTCAAAATGGCAATTATCTTTATATTCTCCTAGAGGTGTTTAAAAGATGTTTAGTGGAGGTTCTTAGGGACATGGTTTAGTGCTAGAGTTAGGTTATGGTTGGACTTGATGATCTTGAGGGTCTCTTCCAACTGGAATGATTCTATGATCCTATGATTCTCCTTATTGTCCACTGTCTACATCTCTTTGGTCAGCCTCAAAGTTCCCTGTACATGTAAGTGCAAACATTGCACAGCTCTGCCATCACACATTCAAATCAGATCGGTGCTCGCGTCACCTTCGAGATCCCATGACGTTCAGATTTGGGCACCAATGTCCAAATCCATCCAAGAGCCTGGAGAGCTTCTGGCCTGTGGTGCTATACTTGCAGGTGCCCTCTGCCATACATACATCTGCTATACTTGCAGGTGCCCTCTGCCATACATACATCCATATGGCCGACAGACCACAGGTGTTCAAACTTTTGACAGTGAAGAAGACAGCACCCAGAAACCAGGAATTTAATCCTTCCTGATGTGGGGGGTTTTGAGTCTCTGTCTCTCACATCCCCAGCCATCCTGTTCTAAGGACAGGCACTCCACATCTCTGGATGCATAACTGGGAGCTCAAGAGACCAGGAGAAGAACAGAGTAACAACCACCTGACCCTGTTCTGAGAAAAGCAGGATGGGTTTCTGTCAGGGCTTGTACACCTTGTTGAAGGAGAGAGCAAAGGTAGGTTTCATTTGGCCCTGCGCATGACTGCAGTAACAGTTCAGCAGCTGGAAAGTTCTGTGCTGTGCAGCTGTGTGTGAAAAGGACCTGCCAGACTGACCTTTCTTGTCGTTAAAGTTTGGTCCCATTGTGCAGACTTAAAAGAGCCTCTCTCCATGCATTTGTTATGTGCTTTTCTGTCTGTCTCCTAGAAAAGGAAAAAATGTCATTTGAATATAATGGAAAACCTGCTCCCATGATTAAATGCAATGAAGAAACCATTGAATACAATGATTTTCTACCAGGAGACTCATACATCTTTAAATCAATAGAGTTGCATTTGCTTGCTGTGATGAGCCAATGGCCCACCTATGGCTGGCAGAGGCTCGATCAACTGGCTGGCTGCAGGACTTCTGAAGTATGTATTATAAAAACATCAAAAGAGCAAATCTGTCCTGTCAGCTCTTTTGAGAATAAATCCTGTGCTGGGCAGTACACAAAGCCTGTGCCACAATAAATCTCCTACCTAACATCTCAGCCTACCTCTTGTGTCTCTTTTGTGCGTGTGTCGTCTCACTATGGCCCTGAATCTGGCCCTGATCCTGTCCTCCTGCCTGCCCCAATCCTTGGATTTGTCACTGTGGTGACATCACCTATCTGCTGCTTCATCACAACGTGGAAATCTTCCCTTTCCTCCTGCCCATTCAAAACTCTGCTGCTCACAACCCCCATTATTTCTTCCAACTGCTTATGCTGTTCATTGGCCTATATTATATCCAGGAGAAACTAGCTGAAAGTATTTCACAGCCTACATTTCTTGCCCTCTTTTCCTCTCCTTCCTCATCTTCCTCATCTTCCTGTCCTCAGTCAGACATTTGCGTCAGCTTGGTTGCTTTGTTTGTGCTTTCATCGGAGCTTCTCTGTGCCTTCTCTGAATTTTCCCCTTGCATTAGGCAGGAAAATCCCACAGCAGCTGTGAAACTACTCTGTTACGATCCTCCTCCAAAATCCTTCCCTAAAACACCTGTTCGCTGTGTGAGTAGGGCTTAGGCCCTTCCTCTCTTGAAACTGGTGGCCTGACCCCTTTGACCAACAGTGTGTATTGGTTTCCTCGTATTTTCGTCGCCTCTTGTGTTACATTTACCCCACGAGCTCTGCAAGGCAGAGAGCTCCCCTCCACCCTGTTTGCAGAGTGTTTAACCCCAGGAGAAGGAGTGGTACTGTCCAAATAAATTCATAGCAGGCTGCAGTTTACTCTTTTTGTTGAAACGGGATCCGTTTTCTTCCATTGCCTCTCCATTTAATTTGTCATGCTTGCCCTTATGAACAGAATATTCTCTGTATTACTACATGGAATGTACTTCTCACCCCAGTCCCTAGAAGAGGCCTACATTTTTGCAACAGCTCTCTTAGACTCCTGACTCTCCAAGCCTGACACTTTTGCTGTGTGTATTTTATTTTTAAGCCCAGAAAAGAACCCTGTAATGACTTAGCCTGACCTTTGCTGCAACGCATGTCAAGAGAGCAATATTCTACCCTGCTATGCTGACAGTCGTCAGGGCCACTGGTCTTTTGGGAAACAGAGTGGTCTGAAAAGCCCAGAGAGAGTGTATCAACTATTTCTCTTGGCTCTGCCAGAAATTTCTGCAGCTGTTGTTTTAAAAAGAAAAATCCAGTCTGGATTTTTAAGTTTCAGCTTTCAGCCCTCTTGTGCCAATTACGCCTTCATTAGACACATGAAAGAACTCCTTAAAACCCAATATATTCTACAGCTGCAGTCTGGTCACTTTTCAGCCATCCCTTCAAGAGTATAATAGATATCATAATGAAAATAATAGCTAACAATGATGATAGAATCCATTATTCATAGAAGAGATGTGCAAAATATGTAGAATCAAAAGTGAGGGCTTGAGCATAACCCAAGACACTTCATAGGCTGGGACATAATTGCTCTTGATTTCTGTGTATTGGCTTTTTATCTCAGAAAAGGTAGGGAACAAATTGCCAGGTGATTTATCATGAGCCATTAGTATGTGGTTTCCATCCTTCCCTTCTCCTCCTCTTGCTCTCCTCTTTTGCTTTTGGATTCTTTTCTTTTGATATTTGTAAGTTTACGCATCTCGAAAAGGCCAGACAATGCGGAGCACAAGCCTTTGCAGTCCGCAGCCAGCTGGTCTCCCTCTCACTATTCCAAGTCTGCAGTAGCACTTGGGCAACTCAGTCATCTTTGGTGTTAGACAAACACATTTCAGAACATGCTCCTGCCCTAAAACATTCCCACTGAGTAGATGAAGCGTGCAAGAGAAAGAATAAACAGCAGTGACTCACCTGGAGTCAGCGGGCAGGCAAAGGGCAAGCCCAGGAAGGAATTTATATCTTAGCAATGCCTTAGTCACTGCTTTTCTCATCAGTTACTGTCCTTTTTTTAGGACAAATAATATTGTGGCTGAGAAATTGGGTGTTTCTCCAAGCTCTAATGGCAGACAGTCCATAAAGGACAACTGGGGTGGTCCAATGAGGTTTAACGATCTTGCAATACCGCTGTATCCCCAGGGGGCACAACTGCATTTTTAAGCTGATGGTGAGATCTAGGTTTCCTGAGGAAGATTTCAGCTCCCTTTCTTCCAGGTTGCCCAGAGAGGTGGTGGATGCCCCATCCCTGGAGACATCCCAGGCCAGGCTGGACGGGGCTCTGAGCAACCTGATCTGGTGAAGATGTCCCTGCTCATTGCAGGGGTGGCACTGGATGAGCTTTGAAGGGCTGACCATTCCAATCCAAACTATTCTATAATTCTATGACTCTGTGATTTCCCCTTACCCCAAAGACTCCATTGGTCTTCATCACAGCACAAAGTCCTTGAGCACTGTGGAGGTTGGGGCCCTGATGCTCCCCACCTTTTGATCCTGATTGCTGGTTACAGGTAGCTGGAGACAGCTTGCAACACCGGCAGCATCAACATGTACATTTTTCATCCTCCCAGTGATAGGAACAGAGGTGAGGAGTTCAGTGTTCTCCCTCACCTCCACTGACATCAGTGCTGTGTCAGCCCTGATGGTATTAGCACAATCTTTTAAAAGCAGTTCATCTTCTCACCATGGTGTGTGCACTCCCTGAAGGCCACGGACAAATGTTAAAGTCTGGAAGTGTGTATGATGTCATGGAAGAAATATGAAACAGCAGCCGAACTGCTAGCTGCTGCAAGGGCAAACTTTGGTTAATGTTTCCTATTAACTCCTACCTCCTTCTGTCATCCTGCTGTCGTGGTAGGGAGAGACTAAACGAAATAGCTCTCTCATGTTCTGCTAGAAGTTGCCGATTGCCTAGGATTTGCTAGAGGTCTAATTAAAACAGAATAAATGTATTTTGCATTTTTCACCCAAGAGAGTAGTTTATCTCATAATCAGTGGAATGAATACAGCATGTTTCTGACTGAATTTTCAGTGCTAATGAAAAGGGATACTCTGAATGATGAAGACAAATGTACTTCAAATGAGGAATTAATACTGCTCATAACAGTACAAATATGAAAATCCATATTCTTAGAACAAATGCTTTGCTACTTTTTGGCACTTACAAGTCTAAATCTCTGTTAAAAACTACAGCTGGGATAGACAAATATTTATGCTGATATTTAGTACTTAATACTAATGTGTCTGTAATTTATATTCCCCCATAATTATGTCGGAATGTCATTTTGTGTGCTTTCTGCTGTGGCATTTCCACTTTCAATTTTAACGTCCCTGAAGCAACTCTTCATGGGGAAATCCATTCTTCCAGCCAAAGAACAACTGTTCTCAAATCTCTGTGGTGCCTTCTGAAACACAAATAATAACACTAATAAGGCCCAGAAGCTTCTGCAAAGAACAGTACAAAACTATCTTGTGAGAAATGCTGTCTTCACAGGGGACCTTATGTTCTTAAACAAGATGCACGAAGTGATTTTGCCAACAAGCAATTATGGATGGAAACCGTAGCTAGCCAAGATATGTGGTTATGAAGGCTATCTGTAAATATGAGTTGCAAAAATGTCTTGTTTTTACAGACAGAAGCAAACAAAAAGGTGTTCATGAGATCACAGGCCTTACTGAGGAATAACCCTGTTGCTCCTGCTCCAGGATCGCTCAGAGACTCACGTTCTCTTGACAGCCTTTGCCGTGGATTAGCCTCCCAAATGGATGCAGGTCGACATCTACAGAGGTTCATAAAGATGGATGAGATTGCTTCCTCGCCTAATCTTTCTTGGAGCTCCCACAGCTTCCTCTTGACCATGCACTTGAAAGCACGTTCTTGACACCCTCAACTTGCCCTCCCTGCTTCTAGCAGGCCAAAGCACACATCTGCAGTAACATGAAGGAGCATGTCTCATCACCTCCTAGAGGAAATCTGACCCTGGCCACATAAAGCTTTCCCACAAAACTAAATTGAAGCCCAGTTTCAAAACTTAACATATGCTCCTGAGAGCTTTGTTAGAAGAGCGGTGTGGACTGTTGAAGGTGGCAACTGGTGGAGGATTAGGATGCCAAGATCAGAACCATATTGGAAAATCTAGGATATAGTTTCTTGCCAGGTCATGCTTTTGCGCAGTGACTTGCTGTCACTGTTTTGCAGTGAAATTTCAGTGGTGGTGGACTGTCAGCTGGTTGGAGTGTAGCCTGGAAGGCTTCCTCTGTTCAAATGTCATCTTTTTGACACGAGTGACTTGAACAGGACTTAGAGGTGCAAAAGTCTTCAAGTAGCCTTTTGTCTCACGGCTGCGTTTAATGATAATTCTCCATGATGGACTCTATACCATAATTTTTCTCAGTCTCTCAGTCTACTTTTTAGAAACAAATATAGCAATCAGCTTTGCAAAACTATTATATCATCCTACAAAAGACAGTATTTTAACCGTCGCTCTTAATACCATAGATGTATTAGTCAAGCCTTGCTCCATTCTTGCCTTATCCTGTCTTGTAGCCTTGACTGATTCCATTTGCTCCCATTTAATAAAGCATTGTAATAGTTTCTTCATGTTCTTTTTTTCCAGGTTTTCAGTGAACTATTTCTGTTTACTCATGAGAAAAGTCCTTGGTGGTATCTTAGCTCTTTGTGATAATGAAGATATTGGCTTACACAGTGAAGAGCTGTTCCTTTGCCATCAAGTTTATGTTAACATTCACAGTACCAATTAAACAACATTTGAGGATCAAATGCATGACACTAACTGGAGGGGCTGAAATAATTGCAAAGTTTAGGCCATAGTGATCAAGCTTTCAAACGCATTTTACACACTGCTGATGTGAAGTCTGCAGGTTATTTCTTCTTCCTTCAGGTGTCAGGACTCATTTAGGCTTTAGACACTGCCATAAAAGGCAATCAGGTCTTCCTTTCCAATCTCCAAAACCATTTTAACACAAGTAATATCAACAGAGTCACAGCATTTAAAGCCTTCTCCTACTGCCGTACAGCTGCTCAGGCAGTTAATTACAATATGTTCCCAGGATGAGAGGCTGAATAGGCAGTCACATTTCTGTGCTTCATTAAAATGAGCTTAGCAAAATTAGGCAGATAGGATAATGTGGTTACCTTGTGCAGCTTCTACTATTCCCAGCATCAGGGATCATGCCAGATGTTGCTCTCTTTATGTAAATTATATACCTTGTATTTGTTGACTAGGAATATGTAATGGGCACATGCTTTCATCTTACATCAAGCTGCTAAACAGAATTATTTTAAAGCCTTATAAATGAACGCAGCCTCTACTTGTGTAAAATAACAGTGTATCTGCTAGCAAGCTTATCATTTAGTGCTGAGGGCGGATAGGAGCTCGAAATATTTTTGTTAGGAAAGTACAGGAAACGAGCCACTCCAAGAGAGCAGGTGCCTCACATGAAACATGTCATTTTTGCAACATCATAATTTCAAGTAGAACTGTTCCTTCCAGGTTTATATGGCTCTTCTCACTCACCTTTGAGAGTTATTAAGACTGGAAATTAAAGTTATTTTAAGGGCATTGATTTCCAGTTGCTGATTCATTCGCAGTGGGTCAGGGCCCCAAAGGTAGGATTCATCTCATCTGTCTTTCTGTATGAAAAACTGTCATCTAGTTAGCTAAATACAGTGTAAAACAATTAGGGAGACAAAATTTCCTTTCAAGGAAACCTCTCTTAGGTGAGAAAACGCCTTTGGTTACAGAAAGAGCCCCAAAACCAACCTCAGACAAATCAGATATGTGTGAGGCACCTAAAGTCAGAAAGGGTGAATTCAGGATGAAAGGGACCATTTTTTTTTTAACCCATCTATTATAAGCTTTATTTGGTCAACAGAGTGATTTCAGATTCAGATAAAATAAGCTTATTTAATGTTGTTTGTTGGGTTTTTTGGGGTGCATTTTTTTAAATTTTTTTTCTTTCCAGGTTGTACCTCTTAGTTTCTGGTTTTGCTATTCCTGATGACAAATTAAGGACTTTGGCACTCCCTAGCTCCTTCATCTTGGCTTAGCACAGAGCAGAACAAATATAGGAGTGTAGGTTATGCTTTACCAAGCCTCTTAACCATTTCTCTGAGTGGATAATGAGTGGCCAGTGTGTGTGGCTCCCATGTATGAGGTCAGGGAAAGAAAAGTGTCATGTCCAGTTACAGAAGCTGGTTTTGGGGGTTTTTTTGATCCTCCTCTCTGGGATATCCGCAACAAGCTAAGTAGAATCTAAATTGGAGACTTCCAAGATGCAAACAATGAACAAAACTATTAAGTCTGACTTCAGGTGACTTATTGACCCTCGAGTGTTGCCCACTGGCTGTTGCAGAGCAGGTTCCTTCGCGTGGGGACCATATGAGGCAGATTCTGCTGGATACTTCAGGCATCACACCTGCAGTTTTGGCATTTCATGGTCAAATGTTGAGTCAGAAACAAGCCTTCAGTATCTATTCCTTTACTAACCAAACTGCAATGAAAATGACAAATACTGTGAGGATATTGGCTTTAAATGGCCAGGGGAGGGAAATACGTGTCCCTTTCTTTGCTGTTAGTAAGAGCTGTATCCTAAAGATAAGCGAGTAAAGCAATTGCTGAGAAAAGTAAGACATTATTCCATACACTATCCATTGAAGATATACCTATTATTTATGATATACAGATAAAAGAGGAAGGATTTTAATTTTTTAATGCCTATTGTTCTGTAGCAGCAATGTGCATGTTTTTATGAACATGCATACATGTAATTCCAGCGTGTGCAGTTTTATTGCATTCAGAATTGCTCAAAATAATTAGCCACACTACCAATTTCCCTTCTGAAGCCTAAGAAACAGGTTGAGAGCAACAGTGCTATTAAGAATAATTTCAGAGCAGTAAATATAGCTATCTAATCTTGTATAATGACAGGCTAGACATCTGCATTTGACTGAAATGAAGAAACGTATCACTCCACACTGTATTTCAGTGAAAATATACACACGTATATCCTGCGTGCAGCAAATGCGACATATAGAAAACATTTTTTCAAAACACATATTTCCTTCAGTGATCAGCTCCTAACCCTCGCTCTTGCCTCCCAAATATTAAAACAAAAGCACCTCAAAGTATTACAAATAAACACTACATAAAATATTGCATCTATTATGTTATGCATCTTGATCTACTAAAAAGTTGTAATACTTTAAGTATATTTTATATAGATATAAAAACCAGCTTGGATCAAAGCCTACACCCTGGAGGACAGTGAGACTCCCACTGACGGTTCAGTATTTAAACTAACAAGGTCCTAGACATCTTGTTGACATTCAGTACTGAGTCCCCATCAAAAATACAAGTCAGTAGTTGTGGAGCTGCATTAGCAGATGTGGCTCTCAGCTCTGGAGCGGGCAACTCTCGTACTCCCTGACAGCAAAGCATATGGACTAATAAACATAAATGAGGGTCAACATTTAACTCTCTGCTCTTGCGATATGGAGTACTCACCTAACATCCTTCTGACAGAAGGTACTTTAGTAGAATACTTTTGCTGAGGTGTTTTAACAGCTTCATACACTTTTTGAAGGAAAATCAGACTATCAATCAGGTTAAATAATTTGACTACTGCAGTGAACACCAGTGTTAGATGAAACTCACTGGTACTGGTTTCCTGTTTCCAGGTGAAATCACCCCTCTGCTCACATTTACAAGTCATCTCCCATCTGCCCACAGGTTGATTTTTGACTCAGCATTGCACCAGCATTCACAGTGAGTTGCTCTTTCCCAAGGTATAGCTTGTGTCAAGTACTTCCAGGTGTTTTCTTACATGGCCTGATTTATTAAGTGGAGCAGGTGTGACTGATCTGGCTCATCAATATCTGGTGTTTCGTTGGCCTGAATGTGGTTCACAAACTTAACCAGGGTCCATGCAGATGCAGTTATTGCTGAACATCATCAGAAAGATACCAGGGGGCTGACAAAGGTGTATTCTGGGGATTAGGTAGCCCATTATTAAAGCTTTTAAATACGTTAATATTTTTTTACTTATCTACTTTTCTAATAGTACTATGACAATAAGTCGCAACTTGAATGATCTTCACTACACAGAGTATGCAGTGAAAAAGCTGGTTTAGGCTTTTGCTGTAGGTAGACTTTGCCCTCCCGGGTGACATTTAACACTCTCTTCATTTAAAAATAGACCAGGGATGTTAATTCATATCTCCATGGCTTTTCTGAGCTTGGAAAATCTTTGGGTATTACTTTCCATCTGACAATGAAGAGAAAACATGTCTATTCAGAAAATCAACATCAGGCACAGCTTTTCTGTGTGGTTTTATTTTTCTTTTTTGATGCTTTCGAAGTTATATTACTAGACATGAAAAATAGTAAATGTGCTATGAGAAGACATGTAGTGTAGAGAACAATAGCGGCATTGCTCCTACTAGTTTTAAAAATCAAACCCAATCAAACAAAAAACTCAAGCAAACAACAAGCCCCCCCCTCCCCAAACAAAACACCACCCTCCAATAATTAGACTGGTTTATTATGTAATTAAACCAATTGGCTCATTAACATTAGCCATACTGATGATCCAATTTATTTTAAACTACAGATCCAAGCAAATCTTATAAGGCTACAGTATCCTAATTCTAAAATAATTCTCAATTTAAAGCTGCCTCATCAAACCATGTCCTGTTACAACTGGACTTAGCAGACCAGTCCAGTTCAACATGAAGGAACTGAAAGAACTTGCAAGCATTTGACTCAATATGATCTTTATGGGGATTTGCTGAATTTATTTTAATTGAAATGTATCTAAGGAATAAAAAGCAAAACTGTTGTGGAAAATGAACTATTTATGCTACATGTTCTCTCTCCCAAGGGCAGCATCTGGCAGATGGTATGATACATTGGGCTGGAATGCAGCTCATATGTATTTAAGAAGCAAGCCGTAATTACAAAGGTAAAGCTTAAAGGATGCTTTCTTTTGACACAGCATTTTAGTCCCAGACACCAGCCAGATTTCTTGGCCCTCCTTGACTTTAGTACTTTCTACAAGGAACCATAGATGCATTCTTAATAGTATTATGCATGTGGAAAGAGTACATTTTACATAAGAAATGGTTTATCTCCGTGGCAAAGTACTTCCACGAGAGCATCCTGAGACATGAAGGGCCAGATCCATTGATTACGCTACATTTGTGCCTTCAGGGAAATCTCAGTGAACAGTGGACCGGGCTGTGTAGAGTTAGGAATGACAGTGCCAGCATCTGAGCCCAGGTGACACTGATGGGGACAGACTTTTTAGCAGGGCCTGTTATAACAGGACAAGGGGTAATGGTTTTAAAGTAAAAGAGGGGAGAATTAGGCCAGACATGAGGAAGAAATTTTTTACAATGAGGGTGGTGAAACGCTGGCCCAGGTTGCTCAGAGAGGTGGTGGATGCCCCATCCCTGGAGACATCCCAGGCCAGGCTGGATGGGACTCCGAGCAACCTGATCTGGTGAAGATGTCCCTGCTCATGGCAGGGGGTTGGACTGGATGAGCTTTGAAGGTCCCTTCCAACCCAAAGTGTTCTATGATTCTATGCTTATACGATGGTGACTATCTCAAAGCGATGAACTGCCTGTGCTCTGAGCCCACAGGATCCAGACCGGATGTGAGGCAAAACCTGTGTGAATTTCATCAACACAATGGTGAGCTTGACCGCCTTCTGTTTGGTGCCATTTTAGGATGATCAAGGGGTTTTGGCCAGCCCAAAGCACAGGCAGAGCATGTTCACATCTTCACACAGCATGTAGTGTAGCCATACATCCAGTGGAGTCACTGGCTGCTACACTTGGGTCTCCACATCCAAGTAACTTCAGTGCTTATCAGCGATCCTTGGTAGGAGGGGATTTTGAGTTTGAGTCAAATAAGCTCAAGTTATCTTCAAAGAGGAAGGTCATTTGCTGCGATCAGATGAGATGGTGGACGTTTGCCTTTCAGAGGAGCTCCATTAAATGAAAAAATAAACCCCTCATTAGTGAGGAATTTAGCTCAAGATGCTGAAAATCTACATCCTGGTATTGATTCTGGACACACTTTGTAGACAGATTAATTTAAATGTTTACTGTACCTAATCTTTCATCACGGGCATCTGGATGTTTCATAAGCCAATTTACCTTATGTATGGAAAGATGAAGCAGTAGAGATGCAAACTATTTATAACTTCCATGCAAGAGCATCAGAACATGACATTAATCTCCTTTCTAATTTCCTGTGCTCCCATTTTTGTCATACAAGGTGACATCCCTCACAGGAACTGGGTGATTTATATCATGGAGGGTAATTCTTAACTATCTTTAATATTGGTGCAACAGCCCATCCATCTTAAAGCAAACAATATATGCAAGATTATTTATTTAGGAGAGCAATTTAATCATTAAAAAAAGTCTTATTCCTGAATATATACAGTATATCTGTGTTTGTCTCTCTGGTATCGAGTAAATTATGTGCCCATTATGAGTATATGCAACCCACGCCAAATAAACGGACCTTAAATCTTATTGTGAAATACCTCTCTGAAACAGAATAAGGACTTGAACAATAAAACTGAAGGGAACTTTCCCTCTTATTTCCAAAATATAGAAATTGATATAAGTTACATGACACATTGTCAGAAAAGCAGAACCAACAACATAATCATGTGGTCTGCTCTAGTCTAACAGAGTGTCAAAAGGGTTTTATGTGGCTGCATGAAGGGCAGCATTATGGTTTGTCCTTATCCATGTTTTAACATCTTTAACATTTTTAACATCTATCCATCTTTAACATCTTTATGTGCAATAATTAACTTCATCAATAACGTTGCATTTTTTATAGACTTGAAACTTCCTTTGTTATTTCTTCCCAAACTGATAAAGGCTGTCAACTGTAAGTGCCTTAATTTTCTGCTTTCTTATGTCTGGGAATGAATGAACTTGGGCTCTTTGACTACAGCCTGGTGACCAGAAGTTTCGTAGGATCTGTTTGGGTTGACCACTTTCCACTGAGAAAGCATGTAGCAAATCTGATCTCCTAAACCTGCGTAGGTTATGTGTAGAGAGGGGAAGGATGGTGGAAATCTTATGTTTCTTGGCTTTAAATTGACAAATGTCCTCTTTTACTAACCAGAAACACCATGTAACGCAGGGACATGAGAGGAAAATGAGCGGATTCCATTGAAAGGCATAGAGTGGTGGGAATAAGATACTTTCTCCCAGTTAAACACTGAGCTACTGTTTAACGACATAGCTTTTCTGGGTAGCTCTTCCGAGGCCCATGCTAAAAGGGCTTATTCAGTACCATGCTTCCCTACCTAGCTTTGTAAAAAAAACCTCCTTGTAACGGCTTGATATGTGCCTGCTGCTTCTTCCCCAGCCCAGACCTCTTGGTCATTCACAAACAGCATTACAGAATCACAGAATCACAGAATGTCAGGGATTGGAAGGGACCTGGAAAGCTCATCCAGTCCAATCCCCCCACCAGAGCAGGAACACCCAGATGAGGTTACACAGGAAGGTGTCCAGGCGAGTTTTGAATGTCTGCAGAGAAGGAGACTCCACAACCTGGCGTGGGCAGCCTGTTCCATCATCTGTTACCCTCACTGTGAAGAAGTTTCTTCTCATATTTAAGTGGAACCTCCTGTGTTCCAGTTTGCACCCATTACCCCGTGTCTTAGCATTGGTTGTCACCGAGAAGATCTTGGCTCCATCCTCGTGACACTCACCCTTTACATATTTATCAACATTAATAAGGTCACCCCTCAGTCTCCACTTCTCTAAGCTAAAGAGCCCCAGCTCCCTCAGCCTTTCCTCACACAGCAGATGCTCCACTCCCTTCATCATCTTTGTTGCCCTGCACTGGACTCTCTCCAGCAGTTCCCTGTCCTTCTGGAACTGAGGGGCCAAGAACTGGACACAATATTCCAGATGTGGTCTCACCAGGGCAGAGTAGAGGGGCAGGAGAACATTTCTCGACCTACTGACCATCCCCTTCTAATCCACCCCAGGTACCATTGGCCTTCTTGGCCACATGAGCACAGTGCTGGCTCATGGTCATCCTGCTCTCCACCAGACCCCCAGGTCCCTTTCCCCTACACTGCTCTCTAACAGGTCATTCCCCAACCTATACTGGAACCTGGGGTTGTTCCTGCCCAGATACAAGACTCTACACTTGCCCTTGTTATATTTCATTAATTTTTTCCCCGCCCAACTCTCCAGCCTGTCCAGGTCTCTGGATGGCAGCACAGCCTCTGGCATGTCAGCCACTCCTCCCAGTTTGGTGTCATCAGCAAACTTGCTGATAGTGCACTCAATTCCCTCATCCAAGTCATTGATGGACATATTGAATAGTACTGGTCCCAGTACTGCTCTGAAGTGACATGGCAAACCCAAGTCTGTAGTTACCTGCAACTTCATTCTCTTCTAGATATTCACAAATAGTTTGACTGCTTGTTACGATGTTTTCCATCCTGCTACCACGTGGTTTCACTACAGGTACCCCACAGTATGACAGTTTCTGTACTTTGAATTCCTCCAGAGTTACAGCAATACAGTAGCTGCCATAATTGTTAAATTCAAGGCAGTCTTGATAATTTTTTTATTCTTTTGATTCGCTTATTCTCATGGCAATATTGCTGTCCATCTCCTTTCCTTCCCTAGTAATTGCCTCCTTGTGGGCGAGCTACCTTGTCTCCTCCAAGTTTTCATTTCGTTAGGCCAACAAATCAATTTTCTATAGTGGTGGCAGAGTATTGCCGGGTTCTACTAAAATCAGAGATAAGACAGAGGTAGAGAGAAAACTCTAGGATAGCATTAGAGGACTGTCAAACACAAGCTGAAAGGCTCAGTTTTAAAATTTTTTGGTCTTGGATTTCAGTTAAAATGCTCATATTCAATTGTCTGCCTCAAGTTAAACATTCATCCATTGAGAGAGGAGGGTCTGTTCATTTTTAAGCACATTTGTCTACCTCATACTTAAATCTAGGAAAATAGAAACCAGCAGCCTTAGAAACCAAGCAAAACTCAGCTTGGCCTGATCCAAAACTCGTGGAGGTCTTAAAAGTGTTTTGAATCAGTTCTCCTTGAGAGCAGCCATCATCAATCCCTGCTGTGAGGACAAAGAAAACAAAGACAATTGGAATAAAAATCCAGCCCTCTACCGAAAAATTCCTCGGTCTTTATTTAAGTGTCAAATGTAGAAGTACAAATTACTGAAAATTTTCCTTCCACGGGAATTACCCAAATAACTTTTTTCTTTGAATAGTTGGGGTTTGTGTTTTGTGGAATCGCTTTTCTTTCTCTTACAGGAATTGCCTCAAATATAAAATGCATGCCTGAAGAAAGAAAAATCAATCAAAGCATAATAACTTATTCAATAGTATAAACTAGTGCTGCCAGTGAAAATTGATAAAGGAATAATCAGAGTGCATTAGACCCCATCCTTTCCTGAATTACATGAATGCAGCTCTTGATGTAGCAGAAGCAGTTTTGATACTTCAGAAACTATACAAAAAGAACGGGCCCAAATCTCCTCTCGTATTATTTTTATGCCAACATAATTTCATCTATTTTAATGAGATCACTTTGCGTTTACACAAGACACAAGAAAAAGCTTCCACAAATATTGTCCTTTTTTTTGTTTGTTTGTTTTTTCTTATAGGGGAAAAAGCTATAATTTGGACATAGTAATTTTCAGAAATGTGATTGTTTTCCTTTGTGGAAGGATGATCTGCACACCATAAATACAAATAATGGCCAATGTTAGTGTATTATACTGTCAACAAAATACTGACCTGAAGACCAAAAAATTAATAAGAAAAAACAAAGAAGAAGAAAAAAAACCTTATAAAATATTGATTCTAACATGGGGTCAAGTGAATTAACTTTTTCTTGTAAGAGCAGCTATCTAAAAGAAGTTGCATCCTGAACTATTTAGCTTTCTTTTTTGTTGTTGTTGTTGTAATTTTTTTTCTTTAACCTTCATTCAGCCTGCATCCTGAAGGAGGTGTCTCTGCTAATGAGGTTACTCATTCAACCCTTCTCACCTCCTGTAATTTGCCTAAATTACAGAAGGCAAATTAAGCAAGCTCAAAACAATATTAACAGACGGGTGCTACCATCATAATTAAATCACAGCAGATGCAAAGGGACGATGGAGCCTTGGTTGTAAATATATCAAGTGGTTCTGATGACAGTAATGCATTTTATTAGGGAAAACGATCATCATTTTTATGATCTAATGCACATTTACCCTTTTCTTGCCCTTCAGTCATCAGGCAGGACATAAGGTAAATTGGATTCCTGTATGTTAATGTTTTTTTCCCTAGTTAACTGATATTAATATTATATTCTACATTATTTAGTGATTGCTGTAGCACCTATACTAGGTGCTGTCAATAAGGGAGAATCACTTTTTTCGAGAGGTATGAGCATCTTGCACTGTAATCTCAACAAGAGCCTCATGCAATGGGCTCTATGAGAGACTTAGACTCAGTTCTGCCTGTTCTTCCTCTGGGCCCTGAGCTGGACCTAAGCAGGAGCTGCAGGACGGCTGTAGTGGAGCAATGAAGGACCTGGAGGAGCATAGGACAGAATCTTCTCAGCTGGGGTGAGGCGTGAACCCGAATTTGCAGTCCCTGGAGGAACTGCACTCATCACTTGGTTAACAGCAGGTCCGCTGCCTCTTCCAGACATAATTTAAAAGCATTCAGTAGGATATTTGATAAAAACAGTTACCGGTGTTCAGCATCAGATGTGTAGTTGCAGTTGAAGCATCAAGGAGGAAGGGACGTGCCACTTCAAAAACTGAAATGTCATGATAATTTCACATGGATGTCCTGTGCAAATGGGGGTAATGGCACCTTAGGAGACTGTGAGAACCAATGCAGGCACATTGCAAGAAGAGCCAGAGGCCACAAATGCGTTTGCAAAGAGCAAGCTTTATTTAAGCTACATCTCTACCGGGGGATCTCCAAAGTCTCACCTAAGCTCCTGTGCGGAGGTGACACAAGCGGGGGTGCAGGCACTGCCGAGTTCAGCCCTGGTAGAAAATCGTTGGGCCTGCTGCTTTTGCCTCTATTTCAAGGCTTCAAGCAGGCACAGCCTTCCACTCTTTCTCACAACAAAACAGGAATCTCAGGCATGGTGATAAGGTGCCTTAGACTTTCTCACAGGCCTATGTTATCTAACACAGAGGTTCTACTCGTCAAGCGCACAAGGTCAGTAAAACAAGTAGTATGATGTATGTGCTTTTTCTACAGACAGCTGCAAGTCACTTGAGCGTATTTACATTTAACCTCCTTGCCATTTTTCCACTATATTCCCATACAGATACATGGGCTAGGTGAACCTGCTTTAGCAGGTGGGTTGGACTGGATGATCTCCAGAGGTCCCTTCCAACCCAAACCATTCTGTGATTCTGTGACTTGGATACCTCAAATCCCCAGGCCAAAGAGAAATGTCAGTAGGGCTGTCACACATAGCCCATCTCTTTGGGTATTTGTGAGACCACCAGTATGGGTGGCCAGCCTTGGAAATGTTGATGCTTTTCTTCTTCCCACAGGATTCTGGGGTGTACTCAATGCTGATACCCTTCATTTGATTTTTAGCTTGTTGGCTTTCTATGCTACCCCATCCACACATCGCTGCTTGTTTACACTTGAGAAAGAAAATCAGCTTAGAAAAAACAAGGCTCTTTTCCTTAGCTTGGAGCATCAATCAAACTAAGCACGGGGAAATAAAGTGGAAATGGAGTGTGACATCTGGGGAAAAGGCTTCCTTTGATCTTTCTTGATATTGTTGGTTACAACTGAAGGGGAAAACACTTCACAATTCCTTCATTATGCTCTGGTATGTGAAGTAATTTTTTTAAGATAAGAGTAGTGGTTGAATGTCTACATCCTGCAGACTGCACTGGGGAAAAATGTTGAGATGTTAATGTAGTACAAACCACAGAGGACAGCTTATCTGATGGAAAAACTTAATTAATAGGCTCTTGTTCATCCAGACCTAATATTACCTGTAAATTGCCCAACAAATTTTAATTATGTCAGAGAGGCTGCAAGATAAAGACATGACTGGAATAGTATAGACACCTTCCATTGCACTCCTTCTCCTGTTACAATGCTGTATATGCTAGCTAACTTGCCTGTATATCACATCTGTTCACTGGATTAAATTTGAAATACCTAAATTTTACCCTGCTAATTAGCCCTTCAGTGTTATCCATAGGGAAAGATAACCCTACTGTCTTCTCAGGTTTGATCTGCTGAAATAAGAGTCTGGGTGGCTTGTGGTTGTAGAACAGGTGCGTGAAGACATTCTAGATGGTGGGCACTTTTTATCATCATAGGTTTTCCTGGCACCCGGCAACAGTAACTTTTATCAGAAGAAGGTATTTCTCATAGTCAGAATGAAGAGAGGAGGTCTTTCGAACATGGATAACATTTGAACATTCAATTCAGCATATATTAACTTCAGTGACCTACAAAGCATTTTTATTTTTTCCCTTTTAGTGCCAAACAAAGTAATTTTTCCCTGGAATAAATTATGGCTTTGCCAGTCTAAACTAGGGGTTTACACAGATAGAGCTTACCTTTTGCAGGTTGTCCTTTCCAAACCCCTTACAGTCAAATCCTCTCCCTCCATACAGCCAGAGAATTCAGATGCATCCATGCCTTGGATACTCTTTTCAAACATGTATTGAAACATTCAGCCTTCCAGAGCGTGACAATCTGTGCTTTATGTGGGGGATCCCTATACAGCAATTAGAAAACAACAGCAGAGGGCAGCTATCTGTGTCTGGAGAAACATATCATACTTTACAGAGTATGTTACAATCAAGACCATCACTGATCTTAGTTTCCTTAGTATATTGGCTGGCTAGGAGACTCCATCACTTCCTAACATGCAATGATCTGAAATCAGTTAACCACACATTACTTTCTGCTTAGATGATCGCTGCCTTCTTGACAAGTGTTTGCAAACTGTGGAAACTCCCATTATTTCAGGACATCACAGTGGCCCCTGTGGTGCATTGGGCTACCTTGGCATCCTCAGACCCATTCTAGTCTCTCTGACTCTTCAGTCTCGGTTTCCACCATCAAGGAACACAGCAGCCTGGCCCAAGCATTTCTGAGTGGTGCCCTTACAGTTTTAAATCACTCCCATTATATAAATGTGATCAACAGCTCCATCTCTCAGGTGTAACAGAGTTACCCCAAAAAACAGTTAAATACTCCATGACTCAAGGGGCATTTCCAACATCTACATATAAAGGATTTTTTTTAAAATTTTCACAATTCTTTATGAGAAAAACAGGCATTGGAAACACATAAGCATAGCGCTGAGACTCCCACACTGACCTCTGGAATCCAAGGCAAAAATAAGCCACATACAACAAAGCACATCAGTGCAATGCCAGGAGATGCTCAGGGTTAGGGTGGTGTGGGCAGAACAAGACACCTTTGCAGAAGAGAACAAAACTGGAATTCCGTTAGCGATTAATGGGTTTTGTTTTAACTGATTAAACCATAACTTTCAGCCCTAGCACCTTGTGAGATCCTCTTCTTTCTTCAGGATCTCTATAGCTCCCCTAGTTAAGCAGGCAAAGGCCGATGACTGCACAGTCCCAGGCAGTGGCTTCTAATGCTGCCACCCACTACATCTTTCCACTTAACAGACTTGGTGTCCGTTTAGTCTCAAGCTTTTCTATGGAGCCTATTCACTATTTCGAACAATTCGGGTTAATGCAGAATATAGGTGCACATAAAGTATTTTTTTTTTCATTGTATGTGCAATAGTATCTCTAGCGAGTTTATTTTTCTGTGGCTTAAGCATTGTCAATGGATAAAATCCCAATCATAGCTGAATACTGTGGGACCACTGCAAGTGTCTGTCTCTAATCTTCTCGGTCTGACAGACATTGAAAACTAACCAGGGTTTTTTGTGTGTGTTTTGTTTGTTTGTTTGTTTGTCATTGTTGTTGGGTTTTATTTGTTCGTTTGTTTCTTTTCTGGTTTTGCATAGTGGAGCAGCAAAAATGAGATTTTGTTTAACCACTGTTCCGAAGAATTCAGAATTTGAGGAGCGTTAGATCTAGATGCAAAGATCAGCTGTGCTCTTTGTCACTATCAAATGCTCCATTAAAACCAGGCATCTGGTTTTGAACTTTGTGTTCGGACAAACCGCAGTGGTGCAGGTGTAAACCATGCAGAAGAACCCCTTTCATCTCTGTTTTCAGGTCTCTCCCCCTCCCAGATGAGGGATTTTTTTTTGTTAGCAAATTAAAGCAAAATTCACTAGTCACCAGGGTGCCCTGAAAAACTGAGAAATAAAGTTATTATTGCTAGTTTCTCTACAATAGCAAATTGCTTCTGTTTTAAATATTTCCCAGAAAGCACATTTTTTTCCAGGTCCCTCAAATAAAGCCAACAATTCCAGAGAGGGTGGCAGTACTTATATTTATTATCTGACAAACCTCATGTAGAAAAAGATTACATCTGTATGTATTTTTTGGCTGTTTTGTGGGAGCTGATGCCATCAGAAATGAAATAACCAACTTCTGAGAATGCTTCCTTTTGGTTTATTGTCTCATTTTGTTTTATGTATGCAGCCTCCATGGTCTTTTGTTTTTATTCTGAATTTCCATGCTGCTGTGCTTGTTACTCTAGCTAGCAGTGTCATCGCTTACATTATAAAACACAGGGGCTCTATCTGGACATAAAAGTAACCTCATGTGAAATTTGTGAACCTCCACAAAATAAATTTGAAATAACAACAATAATAAAAAGCTTCATACATTTAGAAGCAAAACAGTTTTTCTTTTTCTGTAATGTAAAAAAAAAAAAATATTAAAAATTAAAGAGGATAAAATCCCAGTTATGCCTCAGTTGCAAACCCTCTCTGTAACCAGCCAATTGAGCATATTTCTCCAGCAGAGGAAAGCCAATACAGAGACCACGAGTACAAGATTCTTCTCCAGCCAAAATCACCCTTATATGTTAGGAGGACACTGCAAGGGAAAAGAGCTGGGAACTGACCTCTTATGCCAATTCCTATTCAACATATAATCTCACAAGCCAGGGGGAATGAATGCACATGGGATGACGAAGAAAGAGTAGGAGTGGAAGGAGAAAAATCTAATTTTCCCTGAGTAAAATGCAAGTTTAGTGAGTATACATCTCCCCCCCCTTCCTCCCAAGGCACAAATTTCTATCAGATCTTTCCTGAACCTCATTTGATTCCCAGCAGTCCTCCGTGCCTTTTCCTCTGGAGGCCTTGCACGTATGCACATACTCTAGTTTTCATTTGCTGAGTCTGTGCCTTCTATTTTTCAAAGTTAATAGACGAGTCTCATGTTTTCTACTATTTTATATTCTGGAGAAGTTTCCCAGCAAAAACCCTTTGAAAAATTGCAGTATGCAGCTTTAACTCACATGCTCCAGGATGCCCCATGGAATTGGAGCCCTGTGATTTTCTTCACTTTCCCAAGCAGAATATGCTCCATGTAAGGCAGAGATGCCAAAGGCACTCAGAGAAAAAGGACAATCACAACTTCTAGCCATGGTCTATAGCCTTGGTCTGTAAAGCCTGAGCCTCATATTAAACTCAACAAACAGCTTCTCTTTAAACTAAATATAGACCACTTGCTCATGCAGATTACATTATCCCGAGTGGAGCACACCATTACAGTAATTGCATTTACAAATTATGTGAGCATGCTTAGGCCTTTTGGGAAACGTTTTTTTTCCCCTCCACCTACATTAATCTTAAGATTCAAAGCTCCATTGGGATGAAGGGCTTGTTCACACCTCAGGATCCCTGCGACAACTCTTCATCAATTCAGCTTGGAGAGCTGCTTTGGGAAGCAGGAGGAGGAGTGGGCATTCGACCAGATTCTCTAGATGGTGCTCCTGGTGTGGCCATTCACATCTGAGCAGTAAGGGAACATAAAATGCCCTCAGGTGAAATGGGAACATTTTACACCTCCTTTGTTATTAAAGTAATTGTGTAAGAAGAATGACAGCATCAATATGAAGCTATAGTTAAAAAAAACAAACACACAAGAGTTGTTATTCTTGGGATGGAGGTGCATAAGGAGGTCAATAAGACTACAAAGCAAGCTGAGGTTATGGCTTTCCCCACCACCTTGCTGCTAATATTTATTTTTTGAGAATTAAAATTCTTTTTGCAAATGCAAGTGGTTACATAGAAAAAAACCACCTCATAAACTACTTTACTGCCTCCAAATCTTTCTGGTGTGAAAACCAGCAACCAACTAATAAAAAGGAGGATGAGAGATCAGGATCAGAGGAGGAAAATACCAACAAGAAGGTATTTTGGTGCCTAGGATATAATGTGGTACACAGAATTTAGACATCACTTCAGCCCTTAGTTTCCATGGTTTATTCCAGAGCTGTGATGAAGAAGTGGCAGCCTGAAAGAGCCAGATCTAGGAAGAACTGTCTCATCTTAAAGATAAATCTGTAATTCCAGGAAATGGTGCCTTAGATAACAGAGAATCTCAGAAAAAAGGAAAGGGGTGGTTGAATAACCTACATCAGACTGATATAATTGTACATTTTTCAGAGAGGGTCTTCTAAGGCATTTGCAACAGAAAACTGAGCAGCTGCATCTGACAGGAATGTCCTTGCCCTCATGTAGGGAACAAAACTTCCAAAAAAGAGGAGGTGACCACATCCAAATAACTCGTTAGGTAGAAGAAATCATTAGGAACCATCAAGGCTAAGAGTAAACTTGCAGATGTTCGCAAGGACTAAATAAGAGCATGAGGGTGGTCGCATGGAAATCCAAATGAGATCTTAAGCAGTCTGCAGCTTGATGGCACATTCCCTGAGCTTGAAAAGATGCTAATGGTTCTTAGAGAAGGTAAAAACAGAAAGGAGAGATGTTTGCAGAGAGTTAATCTCTCCCTGGGGGGCAGATGAACAAATCAGATAAATTGTGAAGCTCTGTGACAGCAAAAGCTCACACGTGGTGCATAGAATAGTAAGCAGGGAGGAAAAGCATCTCTGAGGTGTGTGCAACGAGCCTGCACTGGGCTTTCAGGGCAGCCTCAGCCTGGCCATGGCAATGTTACCAACCACAAAGGATAAGGGAAGAGGTCTGTCTCCTGCAGGGCTGGTGGGACCAGCCGTGGTACCAGGGGATGGGATATTTCTTGGCTGCAGTCAGTCTTGGGATTTGCAGCTCCTCCACTTACAACTGCTGGATAAGGTGTTGGGACCACTGCCACAGCAGCAGAGCAAATCAGCATTAAGAGCTGTCAAGAGGACACTTATTAATGTAAAGCTGCTCTTAATCAGTTCAAGGAAGCTGCAAAATTAACCTCCCCTAGGAGAGTGGCTGAACAAATGTGGCACGGAGAACAAGAAAGGGATTGTTTGGTTAAGTCAGTATGGGAAACTTGGGCTAGAAATCCTGTGATTTCAGTGCCAGGAAGAGAAAGCCATAAATTTAAATATATTTGTATCTGTCTTCCCTTCCTTGTCCCCATGCTTCCCTTTCCTCCCAACCTTTCATTGGCAGCGCTGGCTCAGAGAAAACACAACTCTGCTGTGTCCGTATCAAAGAGACCTTTGCCATGAACTTCAGGGCCAGAAGGCTCAAACCAAACTTTTCCATGTGCTACCCACAAGGCCAGACCTAAGGCAAGGGTCCTTCTGCTTCCCCAGGTGCACGAGCCCTGGCAAGACATGGAAAAGAAGATGCCAATGAGAGCAACGGGAAAAGTACGACAGACAAAGTGCTCCTATGTGGATGACCTGCAGGAGTGACTGCATACAAGCATCAGACAGATGTGAGGAGGAAGAACGACCAGAGGACCTGCCATGGCATGCAGTGTGGTCTGCTCCCAGGGTAGAGAGGGAGGGGTGCATTTGCTGATGTAAAGAAATATGACAAGGACAAGAGGATTTTAGCTGGCTGGGGCCTAAAGGGAAAGTTTGAGTGTGACAGCTAGGCCTCGTTAAACCAGAAAGCTCCAAGCTCTGTGGTATAGGTGTGCTTATTGCAGCCTTTCAGTACTTAAATGGCGCCTATAAGAAAGATGGGCACAGGCTTTTAGCAGGGCCTGTTATGGCAGGACAAGGGGTGATAGTTTTAAACTAAAGGAGAAGAGATTCAGGCTGGACCTGAGGAAGAAATTTTTGACAATGAGAGTGGTGAAACCCTGGCCCAGGTTGTCCAGGGAGGTGGTGGATGAACCATCCCTGGAGACATCCCAGGCCAGGCTGGACGGGGCTCTGAGCAACCTGAGCTGGTGAAGATGTCCCTGCTCATGGCAGGGGTTGGACTGGGTGGTCTCTGAAGGTCCCTTCCAACCCAAACTATTCTGTGATTGCTGTTTGTAACTCTGGGATGGCTTTTTGCTGGAGTCAGAAGGGAAAGCTTGGCAAGAAGAGCGGGCAGCTCTCACCATGTCCCAGGCTGGCTCAGCTCCCAGAGCAGCTGCCCAGGATGCGGTGCTCCCATGGCCTTGCAGGACCTGCGGACCAAGAGCACCTCACCAGTTGCCCACAGCAGACATCTGCAGTGGGTATTCTGGGGCTGCAAGAGTGCAGTGCACTTGGGAACTGGCATTTTGGATGGGCACTCTCCCCTGGTACAATGAAATACATGACCACCCTGCATCAGACATGCTCTGTGCTATCTAGACAATTTCTCTGCAAGAACACACGCATCGGCATCTCAGAGTTTTTTTGTGCAGCCAGACCAGCAAAAAGAGTTCATAAACTTGGATCAGACTGTGCCAGCACCCGAGCAGCTTGTGAGTGAGCTGTGGGTGTGCAATATAAGCATTCAAACACACCAGCTACTTCATTCCAAGCGAATCTTTCTTTCCAGGACATAAAACATTAAATAAAAGCTGCTGTAATGCCTGGGGTATTCGGTTTCTCTAATGGCATAAAGCAGACCTGCCTCTTAGGGATTTTTCTAATTGACAGAAGGTGATTAAATGGAGAGCGGTGAGACAGGAAGTGCCCTGGGTGTTAAATACTTAAAGCTGGTTTGTGCTATTGTGAGTAAATGGAATCAATGCTCTGTATCATTATTTAAACACTGTAATTAAATTTGGAAATTCAGGTGCTTAATGTTCTCTCTGGCCCGCAGCCAGAAAAGATGATGGTCAAAGAAGAGGGGGCCAATAAACCAGCAAGGCAGCTCAGGTGTGCTGGAGATCACAGGATAAATTAGTTCCAGGGTACTAATTGAAATCAGTGAACTTATAGTGAGGCCCAATAGATCTCAGGGAGCTGAGTGAGGTTTGTTCTCATTTTGTGTTGGTTAAGAGAGATGTTTTCTAGTACCTCATGCCTCCACCTTGGGTTGTTTCTCCATCATCTCTGTTGAAGTGGCTGCAGTTCTACCTTGGGAAGGATTTTGCAGTGATACTTCCTTCAGAAGGCTGCTGTTCTTCATGGCATCAGCCAAAGCACGGCTACTCTAAGAACTTTCACAAGCAGAAGAGAGAGGGACCACTGTTTCTAATGATGGAGCCCCACTCCGAGAAGAATGACCTACTCTTGTCCCTGAACAGATGGTCACTGCATTTAGGTGGCCCTTGAGCACTTTTCTGCATGCTCAACAGCAATCACACTCTTTGGCACCCCTGCACTTCAACCCTCTTATGGCTCTGAGATTATTATTTAAATAAGGATCACAGAGAATGCCTGACACTGTCTGAGCCCAGTAAGTACTAGTAAACTTGGTCTAAGTTATGCTATACTAAACAAATTTATTTTTTGCGCCTTCTTTACGTGGTTGTACCATAACAACAGGCTGAATAGGGACAGTTTTGTCACCTTCTCTGGATACTGCCTTCTGGGTCAAGCATTTTTCTGCACAATAAGAATACTGGGTTCGTGTCACCATTTTTAATATGACAGAATGAGGCCATGATGGTAATATTTTTGCCTCCATCATCTAAAGAGGATAATTTAATTTTGGTTCCCCCAAGTAGCCTAATAGCTGGGAACTGATGCTAAGAAAATCAGCTCTGATAGGCAAGGCCAGTTAGGCAGTGAAGCAGACTGAAAAGATTTTCCAGCTCTGATGTCTTCAAATCAAGAATAGGAAATTTCCTGGAAGTTACAGGTTTGGCACTTTACTGAGCTCAGCATACAAGTAAAAGACTGAAAGGTGCCTGACAGTAGGATAAGGCCAAACAAACAGATCAAACAGTCCTTAACTGTGAGAATCTATGAATCATTGGTGCAAAAGGTTTTTGCAGACACCAAATTTGTGATGCAATGATGGATTAGCTTTTTGTAATTTCAGGATTAATAGCTAAAGATAACTGGTGCCAAGGTTTTAAAAGCAAACTTCATCTTATGTGTAACCTCAGGTCAGCAGATTATCCAATCATGTTTATGCTACTTGTCACAAAACTGTCTCCCATTGCTTGAAAATAATATCAAGGAGCAAGATTTGCATGGGAGTTTCTCATTTTCACCTAACAAATTTTAAGGTAAAACTCAGTGGTTTATAATTGACAAAGCTTCTAGTCATTTTGAAGAACTGGGAAAATAGGGTGATCAGTGCTTTTCAATGCGTTGTCCTACTAGCACTGCATTCAGGAGATAAGTGTCCTCATTTGAGTTACATTTTTATCAGCATATTTTAACAGGTATATCTGTCTTTGGCAATCCACTCTAGGGTAAAAGAAAATAAAGATCAAAGAAAATTACAATCAGAATTGCAGAAAGATACCTTCGAGCAGTTTCTGTAAAGATGAGATTGCCTGCTAGAAATGATATTTAGAGTAGTTTCCATGGTATGTGCAAACAACCTTAATGCAAAATTATGCCCGAGTCTCTCTGAGATGTTCCTTTATCTAGAGCAAGCAGCCTAAATAGCTCGTTCACACCACCATCCTGCTTCACAAACAGTGCCACTGAAATCGGCAATGAGGATGGCAAAATCAGTCCCTGGGTAATCATACTTTTCAAGAGGATTTCAGTCCTGCAAGTTGTTCAGCAGATCCTGCAAAACTGGCATGGACTTGGGTACAATCAGGACTTTGCAGAATCAAACTGATTAACTATCAGACTTTGATCAGTGTTACCTCCTTGGTATCAAGCTTATATTTCAAGTTTTGATGCCTTAAGTAATTTCTCTAACTTTTTCTTGTTGCAGCTTCTTTAAATAATGTCATCAAATAAATTTGGCATATAATGCTTCACAGTTTATTGGAGGTGATACTAATGGCTTTTCGGGCATACTGATTAACCAAATGATTCTTTTACATCGTCCAGGCTTGAGCAAATAAAACCCCCCTGATTTTCAGATACATTTCCCAATTTGTTTAAATACATACATATAAATATATTACATACACAAATACTGACATTTTAATATAGTGACGTGATAATTCTTGTGTTGCTGTACTACATCATTCATCTAGGAAGGAGGAGAGCTAGTTTCTTTAAAAGAAGCAGCCTTTTAGAAAATAATGAGGATGGGAGTTAGCAGACTTGGGAAAGAGCAGACTCTACAGTATGTCACAGCCAAGTTACTTCTGCACTTGCAGATAAAGGCAGTAGTACACCTATGTGCACATAGAACACATTTCACACGTATTCTACAGAAAAAGAACCACAACATGAATTTTGCTCTTTATAAAGCAGATGTCTAATTAGCTACTGGCTGCTATTTTTCTCTTAGACATGCTTTTGGGAGATTAATGATAATGAAAAATTGCTGAATCCTCTTTATCCCGAAGAACATTCATTCCAATCCTTTAGATCCAACGCCATAACCCACAACATACTGTTGGATGCTTTAGTGCTTTCAAGTCTAATCCTCATCTCCGTTTTGGGGGAAGGGAGGGGTTGTTTGGTTTTGTACATCCACGTCTGCTTTGATTCATACATAATTTATGGTGTACTTTCAACTGCTCAGTTAACTTGCCTCTTGAGCATATTCCACAAAGAGAACAGAGTTTGTAAATCAGCTACACAAACTTGGAAGAGTCCTACTTTTTTGAATTGTTTGGTGGATTGCACATATTTATATCATAAGATGTGGTGTGCACACTGTCACAGACAATGCTTAATGGATTGGAAGCAGGAAGCTCATAATACCACGGTGAACATAAGCATCCTCTGTGTTTGCAGGCTGCTAGTCAGAAAAATGAACTGAAACGAAACATATATAGTGCCAAAAGGAAAGTTATCTGCTGACAGTCGCCCGTTGTATCGCGGTGGGAAGAAAGGAGGCACTGTGCTCTACCCTTGCGTTGCAACAGAGGCAGGGAGCCCAAAGATCTCTGTAGAAATTTCCTTGAGCTGAACCATCCTCCTGCAGAGCTCCAGTTCACTCTATTTCTCAATTACTTTCATCCAGTCCATTTCTGCCTCTGCTAGAGACCTTTCTTTGAAAACCCAGGGATGAAAAATCACTCTCTACTGTAACTGGAGAGTCGAGGGAGACAGCCCAAGGGTGGTTTCACACCTCCATTTTAGCTGCTTTTGGCTGCAACCTTCACATCAATTTTTGTCATAATTTTTTAGAATCCATACAGCCCTGACCTTCTGGCCCTCCAGAATGTGGGTAGAAACTCTTCATATCACACTATATAAAATTTCTCCATAACCAAAGTGTGCTGTTGTAATAGAGACTCAGATGTTAATTGCACTGAGATATCTGAGTCTAGAAGAATATTCTGTTTCTGAACAAGTTCTATTTGATCTCTGCAAGACAAGCAATGAAACCCTGTTATCACAGCGGTGAGGCTAGATTGTTCTACCAAAAGGACATCTCTTCAGTAGAATTTTATTTTTATGAACACTTTCAACTGTTGGCCAATATGTTCAGCACACTTGGGAGAGGCTTGGCTGTGCAATGGGTCTTTTTGTGCCAGATGAAATGGCAGATCTCTTAGGAGTGAATTATTCATACTGATGTCATGACCTTTCATTAATACACTCAGTTCCAAAAATAAACTTCAATCTTTTAAAATAATTCTCCCTTGCTTTTTCTGAACATCTTTTTCTCCTAACTCAGGGACAGATAGATCCTAAAACTTGAATGTAATTCTTGAGGAGAGTATTTTTTTTAAATCATTCCCCCTTTTTTTTTTTTTTGTTAATAAACTCAGAAAATTAAGAAAAGTTCCTATATTCCTTTCACAGAACATATTGGTAATTTCGCCTTCCATGGAAGAAAGCCACTGTAGCCCTATGTAATTAAACTTCCTGCCATATCCTACTAATTATATGCCACTTGCTTTAGGGAAATTGTTTCCCAATCCCTGTATCATATCACAAGAAATGTAGGCTATAATAATGCTGATTTGTTTTTACAACTATTTCCTCTCTTATACAACTAAGATGTTTCATTCCCAAACTTCTCTCATCTCTTTAATATTCAAGAGCTCTTACATTCTTATTAGTAAATAATAGATCTTTAAATTTCAGCCTCTTCTAAGAGTACTGCATTTTTCAAATATAAGGATTATCTTACTATCATGATTTCTAACCCAAATTTAGATTACTTGCCTTGCTTAAACTTCCAAATGCAGCACAAAGCTTTGCTTACATGCATTACTACTTCTTGCATTTGCAAACAATGGGTTTGTAAATCACCTCCTCATCCCCCAGTGTGCAGAGTATTTTTCAAATGATTGCCAATACATCTTGGGTTTCATCTAATTAATCTATACCCAACTCGTGGTTATGCTTCTGTCTTATCTTTCCTTGTGCAATTATATTATTTTCTTTATTAGACTTTCTGGGTCACCTTCCCATAGTGTTCTTAAAATAATGAAAACATTCCAGAAAGAATAATAGGACAATTTATCCTGGGACTTCTAGTTCAGTATTTCAGATGGGGTCTGATCCCGTGCCTAGTGAAGTCAATAGAATGATGCCTCATGATTTTTGATTAAACCTTTTGATTAAACCCGATGCATTCAACTTAATTGTTCTCAAAATTCTTAGATCTAGACCTCCTCTTTCTTCTCCTCTTCAATAGCTTAAAAATGGGCAAGGGCCAAAAGAAAGTTAGGATCTTTACATGACTGCTACAGAATAGAGATCTTTCAGTGAGGCAAAGGAAGAGAAGACAAAATCAAAAGTTTATTGATGAGAGATAAAGACCTGGAGACCATGCTTCTTTCCCACTGCAAATACAACCTACATCTTGCCATAGAGCCCATATTCTGAAATCTCTCTGGATTTGAGAATCAAGAGTTGGCTTTGCTCGTATCTTCTTCCTGGATATTGCTAAATCACTCAAGTGGAACACAGACCTTCCCACCCTTTTGAGACACAAATGCACACACACCCCAACTCTCAGGACCTTTGCAACTCCATCTGTGACCAAAAGCAGTTATTCTACCTCTTTCTTACTTTTATAAATGAAAGTGGTTAAATGCATATGACTTTCTACCCATCATCTTTTGGAACAGGCTGCCCAGGGAAGTGGTGGAATCACCATCCCTGGAGGTGTTTAAAAGACATAAAGAGAAGGTTCTTACGGACATGGTTTATGCTGGAGCCAGGTTATGGTTGGACTCGATGATCCTGAGGGTCTCTTCCAACCAAAATGATGGCACGATTCTATGATCACAGCCTGAAATTAAATACAGACTTTGTGCCTGTCTGGAAAGAAAAAAAATGTCATTTCTTAGGAACCTCTTCCAGTCACAAACGTTATTTTATTCTATTGAAGGAAGCACGCTAGTTTTTGGCTCTGGCTAAGATTACAGATGAGGTGTCTGGGTTCAGAAACGGGAACTGGATTATCACAGTGCTGAATTTTTGGGTACCGATCTATAAGGCACCTTCTTCCTTAGGACATCTCTTGGTGTTCAGGCTTCATAGAAAGCTTGGGTGTTGTTAGACATCCAGGAATAGGAGCCACAGAGGTCCGTGTGCTGTGCAGAGAGCCCTTACACTTAGCCAATAGGATGCTTTAAGAGAAGGCTTAAACTCTGTCCTCATGTCAATCCTTAAGAGAGTTTCTTCTGTGAATTCGCACCTTGCAATAGTCCCTAATCCCCCGTCAGGATTCAGGGACAAAACTATTGTTGGGAAAAAAAGCAAAGCAGCTAGATACATGGAAAAGAAAAAAACCCTGCACCTCATGTTGTACTTTGGTGATAAACTTCTATCATTTTGCCTGGGGTAACATCAACATCTCAAAGTGCTACATGGGTTAAACATTTACATGACGTAAGCGTTCAGATCAGGCAGATTACAAATGTGACGATGCCTCCTGCACATTTTCTGTGTCCTGACCCTTCTCCTGATGATTAAACTGCTTTTCTACTCTGGTGGGAGTAGGGACCTTTCAATTCCAGTTTCATCTCCTGGTACCGTACCCAAATGCAAGCAGTCTTAGGAGCAGAGTCCAGGACCACTGAGTGTAAACACCTTTTTCAGAAAGCAAATAATGCAATTTCCTCTAGAACACGGTCTTCTTGATCCCTGGTGTGCTACTATATGACACTTAGATGGGAGGCGTAATACTGTCCCTTCTAATCATCTTCTGTCAGGACCTTCTTCTAGTGTTTGTTAGATATGGTCCAAGCATAATACGTATGGAGACATCCTTCTGTACAAGCCAGAACCACACTGGAGGGCAGAACCATGTCCTCAGGCCATCTGTCAGCTTGAAGTCATTTTGGGCAGTGGTTCAAACTGAGAGAGAGCAGCGATTTTATCTTAGGGATCTCCAGGATTGTTGACTGCAAGTAGCCTTCAGACACCTGAATACCACTCAGTTTCAGTCATATGTGATGTTCATACATCCAGAATCTGTCTCTGGGCATTTAATTCCCTCTTGTATAATACATAGCCAAAAAGGAGGTCCCAAAAGCTTTATTTGGGCAAATTGCTTTCAAATGTTCTCAGCATGGACTTTTACATCTGACGATTTGTTTATATACCTGTGCAAAAATTCATGAATCTTTCTTTAAGTCTCCAGTTCTGAAAACCCTGTTGTAAAACTTTCATGGCTAAAAAGCTTCTGCATCAGTGATTTAGAAAAGAAAGAAAAAGGCACAGACAACTGATTAAAGCAAAATTGTTCCTGGTGTCATGATACCATGAAGTATAAACATCAACACGACAATTTGCTTTATTTATATATGTATTTGAAACACACACAGTTATATGTTCCTTTAGGAGCCTGCGATACTTGTACCAAATTCAGCACCTCTTGTTTTTCATGTACTATTCTCCTTTGCACTTGATCTATTTGATTCAATATTCACTTGATATTTTTTGCACTGAATATGCATCTAGTGTACTAATATTAGTTTTGGCATAATTTGGCATATCAAGTAGCAATGAACAAACCTCAAAAGTTTCATATAAGGATCTGCAGTCTATTCCCTATGTATTCCCTTCTTTTCACTAGTGTTAGGGAGCTAACTTAGCCATCAACATAAAACACCATCATCAGGTAATAAAAAAATAAATCACAACACTTGATCTTTTCAGAACTGAGTCATTCAGATCTCAATGCCCTTTTCTGAGCTTCTTTGCCTTGGTGGAGCCTAATTAATAAGCCAGTTTTAAAAAACCTGTTTAAACAAAACATCCTTGCATCCTACTCTGAAGATAACCAACTTTATTCACCAGCCATTGCTTTATGAGTATATGAATATTAATATTCATGTGAATTGTTGATGAAGCTATTCACACCTTTTCAGAATTCTGCATTTTTAAAAATATACTCCCTTCTGTGCCTTCTTTGGAGACTATCATCTTAATAAAGAGCACATTTAGAGCCTGCTCCTTCAATGTGCTGAGTGCTCTAATTAAGTCCTGAGCGCCCTTGGTTTGGTGAGCTCGAGGACATTTTGCGGAGCGCTGCTCGTGCTCTGAACGATAACAGCACATCCAGTTTCTTTGCTCTAATCCTTTGGTCCTTCTGTTATTGAAATAGTTGGTTTATTTTAGATTAGACAACATCGTTTCAAGTAAGTCACCTTTTGTGAGTTTTATCTTCCCCGTCAAGGCTATAGCAAATGGCATCTGGTGTTAGTCATTCTAGAAGTAGGTGTTAGAAAGCTCATCCTCAGCTTAGCAGGAGGGGCCCAACCTCCCATCTGCCGCAGGGTCTGTGAAGACAAGAGCGTGGCAGACCCTTCCTGGGAGGTTTTACAATTTGGTCACAGGACAAAGTTAAGAGGCTGCATTATTAGGATGCCATGCCACTGTTTTCTCAGTTCTCTGCATCTGCTGGGGGATTAGAGAGGAGCTGTGATGCTCTTCCTAGAGGTTGTAACAGGGAAAGAAATGGAAGAGGAAAACTTAAGTCCCTGACAGTATGAATACAGACTAGCGAAAAATTCCATGAAACTCATTTTTTGCTTGGTTTGTCTCCATCTGCAGGATTTACCTTCGGCTGTTCTGTTCCAGTTTCTAGAAGAAACTGGGTTTCTGGAGAAACTGGGAGTCTGAAGAAACTGGGCTGAACATGGCAGCAACTCTTCTTGGCTTCTCAACAAGGAGTCTGAGCTCCCAAGCTCATCCCCTTCTTGGGATGATGTCCTGTCTGCGTATTTTTTCATTATCTTGCCCTGAGCTTGCAGGTCAGTGATAAGAAAGGGGCTATCAGCATGCTTTAGGCTTTAGTTTTGGGGAAGAAAACAGCATTTTTTGGGCATGTGTAGCTGGCCAGATGTATTCTGCACTGTGCTAGGTTTGTGTATGTTTTTGTGCTGGCTTGGGCTATCTGAGGACATTTTTCTAAAGCGTGAGCACCTCTTTGGAGTGGCCCAAGTCCATCAGCTCATTTCATAGAGGGTCTGCTTGCCAAAAAGCTGTCAGGTGATACCACCTACAGCCTGGTGAGCTGGCTCCGAACCATCGGTTTGTTCTTCCAGGTGGCAATAATTCTGTGAGATCAGCACAAGCCTGTGGGCTCCTGGTGCTGCTCTCATTTCAGCTCACAAAGCGACGCCCAGATTGATGAAGCAGGATCTGCAGCACCCCCACTGAGGGACATCTGGTTGCTTGCCATCTTTTAAATGTAAGCGCGCTTTGAAAAAGAACAAGAAGAAAACCCAAGCAACCCACAGCTTAAGTCAGGAGGCACACGAACGTCCGTGAGAAACATATTGTTTCACAATTGAACAGCTTCAGTTTTAATTGAATTTTACAGCTTTATTAGCCTGAATTATCATCTCCCAGGAAAAATTCTCAAAACTCACGGCTTGGCAGGAAGAAAACAAAACACAAAAAAAACCCATTAGTAAAATGCACAACAATGAAGACTAATCCTGTCTTGGCAATGAGAAGGAACAGATGACCAAAGAAGTCTTTTCCATCTCAGGCCATGGTGGTTCAATAACAGCACCCTGCCAATACTTGGCTTTATCCAAGAAACAGCCACAAATTTCCAAGCACATCAAAACACAATGGAAGAACTGAGTTACCGGCAAAATACTGGATTACCTGATCTTCACATTAAAGATGAAGGCTTAATTCGAACATGTCTTAGATGTTGATATCTTCACTTGTAAGTCCTGGAGCAGCTTACAAAAATACTTTAATATCTAGAAAAAACAGAAAATGTATCATGCAATGTCGGAGTGCCCTAGCTAGATCATCGGGAGAGTTTAACCTTTTAAATCCACATCTCTAGATACTACAACCTGATTGAATGGGATTCCTCATATTCCACACACCATATGATGTCATGCTCAGTAATATAAAACTGGGGGAAGAAGAGGGTAAGTAACTGCTATGTGTCTTGAAGCCCGGCTTTCCCGGAGATGGCTGAGCACCTGCTTGCCTATGGGAACTGGTGAATAAATTCCTTGTTTTGCTTTGTTTGTATGTATGGCTTTTGCTTCACTTATTAAACTGTCTTTATATCAAGCCACAAGTTTTCTCACTTTGACCATTCTGAACCTCTCCTCCATCCCACTGGAGGGGAATGAGTGAGCAGCTGTGTGGTGCTTAGTTGTTGGCTGGAGTTAAACCATGACACATAATTAAAACCAAATACACTTTTTTAGAAAAATAAGAGAACCTGTAAGATATTTTTCTTTTAGAATAAAGTCCTGGATGTCATTTATTCCAAGTATTTCCTCCACTTCAGCCATGCTAGTCCTAAGTTTACATATTACAGAGTACTTACCTTCTCCAAATTAATTGCAAAACTCAGTCTTTGGAATACTGACAACTGTGAAAACACAAAACTACAGATGGCACAATTAGTACACAAAGGATGTGTTGACAGGCTGAAAAATGGGCAAACTAGGCAAATTTTTTCTAGGTTTGGGAAAGCACCTCTTAAAGGAACAGGAGATTTTTGTCTCTGCTTCACTTCCACATATTTTTTTTTCTCTACAGCGTTAGAAAAGAAGCTTTGTATTAAGAAAAGGTTAACAAACAGTGTCTTCAAATACAAGAAGAGCAGATTTCTATCGAAACACTCAATGGAAGAAATACGCTGGAGTTATTTTTAGTTATGAAGTCTTTTCAATAATTTCTGGCTCTGACTTAAGAATGTAATTCTGCTTGAGAGCATGAGAAGGTGTAGCAGTGAGGTTTCTTTACTTACTTGTTTACTCCCTGTGTATATGTAGAGTGCTATTTACCTGACGCCAAAAAAATGATCTGTCTGTCCTATAGTGCTAGCAATCATGGGATTTGGAAATGGGTTTTATTTGCCTTATATGTCGTCGATTGGAGTCAATTAAAATATAAGATCTTCTAACTTTGGGGTACGAATCACCAGGATGGAGAGAGTGATGAGTTTATGTTTGAAGATTATCTTACAAATCAACTGAAAAAAGGAAAAAAAGCGGCGATGGAACATTTATATCCTAAATTTGGGGGAGAATCAGAGGAAACAGCAACACCGAAGTTTTGCTGGAATGTCCAATTTCTGAGTGAGTGAGCAACATAAATTGAGAAGGTGTCATCCCTAAATCCAGGCGGTGATGGAGATTTTTGATGGAAGCTTTTGATGACAAGCAGTGTAGCCTTAAGAGTGGAGAGGTTGTTCACAGAGGTTGCCAGCAGCATCCCCTGACCCTTAGTAGAGAAGAATTAGATCTAGTTTGGGCACAATGTGCTTTAACATGCAGCAGCCAGCTCTAGAAGAAAAAATCAGGACTAATACAGCCAAGAAAACATTTAACCAGCCCCTGTCTTCAAGCCCATGAGTAGAAACCATGGCAGTTTAAGTTTTAAAAAAGAAATATGTGTTTCACTAGGTTAATTAATTTTCAGCTGTGAAAAAGAAAAGAAAAACACAAAATGACTCGTGGCTTGTAACTTAATATTACTGTCCAGAAACAAACAAACAAAAACTGTAAATCTGAAATACTGCCTGTCACAGTGGAACAGATCACAAGCCAGGCCTTCATGAGGGGAAAATAACCTTTTTTCAATCAGTTATCATTGGTATCTCAGTGGAAGTGGTGAACAAAGATTTTCTGAAACACAAGGGATGTATCTGAAGTGAGAGTTTTAATGAGAGGAAGTTCTGGCAGTCAACTGCTCCAAAAGCAGCTTGGCAAAGCTTAAAAAACCCCTTCATTAAAGTGTCCATAAAGTGCACTAATGTTTTAGACATAGTCCATATTTTCATAGTGGCATGCGACTGAAAGGTGAAAGGGACTTGGAAGCAGCAGGTCCCATCTGTGTGAGTGGAAAGGAGACATACGCCAGGTGATTCTCCTCTTTCAAGCTCTGTAATTCTTCGCAGGAAGAGTATAATTCCCCCCAGTCAGTTGGGGAGATTGAAAGATCCTGTAGAAAAATTGTTTCTGGTCAAATTAAAGCTAGAGTATATAAATATTTTTTAAAGATTCTATTAATTGAAAAGCTGATGAAATTCTATTTTACTCTAAATAAAATCTTTAATTTCAATTTGGGCTTGTAGAACCACCTTAAGATCTTGTTTATCTCTCTTCCTCTCTTCTTTTTAGTTAAAGTTATTTTTAAACAAAGGTGCTGCTTTGAACAAAATAAAAAAGTTGTTG